>WYDF02018962.1:0-13284 GCA_009867245.2 Adranes taylori
TTTTCACATTGTTAATAGAATACAAATTGACGTGTAGTGTACATTACAAATAAATTATCTTATCTTATCTTATCTTATCTTACTGAGGGCTTAAGTAGACTCAGTTGCTAAGTAAACCAGAGATTTAAGTTCTTGCTGGGTATCTGCAAAATGAACTTAATGCTAATGAATGAAACAGTATTAAAGGTTTAACAAAACCTTGTTCTTCTGGACAAAACAGAGAAAGAAAATATTTATGCATAATAAAAATGTCAATAGTGAACAAATGAGTAAAAGCCAAATTACGAATATTATATCAAAGGAATGACATAATAATAGCGGTTATATAATCATAAACAGAATAACCTAATTTCTATATTAAGCGGTACAAATTTAATCATAATTATAATCAAAACAAAACGGCGCATTGCATAGCGAGGGGGCAGTTGAAAAAAACGGAGCATTAATGTAATAACGATGCATATAAAGCAATATATAAAAAAAATTATGCGGTGATAAAATAACGAAAAAAACAGCGAAAATAAGGAAAGCTGGTATTAGTGGTTAGTAATTAATTCACAAGCGCGCGTAAGGTAAATTCAAATATCTTGGTGCAAGCGGTGGGTAAGTTAGGAATGTTGGCTATCACTAATACTGCGAAACATCCCGGAATCATTAGTGTTGCGAACTGACTTATTCCAGCGTACATCGAAGTCAGGCTCTTATGAAACGCATTGTAGTCGTTGACGTTACTATACGTAACACTGGTATAAACCACAGTTATACACTCTAGTGAATGATATGTAAAGAATTTTCACAACACCCCGTAATTGTTGGTGCTGTCAACTGACTAATTCCAGCATACATCCAATTCAGACAATTATGGAACGGCCCGTAGTCGTTGACGTTACTGTGCGTAATATAGATAAAAGCCACAATTATACAATCTAGTGAACAGTAGTAAATAATACCCAGTAATCATTGGTGTTATCAAGTGACTAATTCTAGCATTAATCCTAGTGAGGCACCAATGGAACGGCCCGTAATCATTGACGTTGCTGTGCGTAACACAGATTTAGGCCACAATTATGCACTATAGTAGACGGTATTTGTAGGAACCAGGATGCGTTGAAAGCGGTAGGTGGAAAGGAGTGAAGGATTCAAAAACATGTGAAATTCAATCAATGAATATACTTTAGAAAATCAATCAATTATCACAAATATATTATTATCCCGGCGCCTGTTGCTAGCTATCTCTCTGCTCGGTGTCTCGGCATGGCTAGCTCGTAATGCTCTGCTGGCTGCTGCTGCTGTATGACATGTCTTCGAGTTCGCAAGGAACGGATTTTAAATGCTTAAAAATCTAGGTTTTGTAGACGTGGGCCTCACACAAGTTGTACTCTGCGGTGGCGGGTCGTGCCTGGCCATTCACACGTCGTTTTATTTTTATATCACGGTCCATGCACACAACCCTATGTAAAACTTGGTCTTATCCCTACCAATTGCGTCTACGTAACACACAACTCCATTCAAGTCGCTTTCTCATGGATTTCAATAGAAGAAACGGGCCAGCAGTAGTAGCAGTTTATGGGGCAGCAGTGAGCAGCAGGATTAATGCGGTATATGGTGCCAGCTTATATATTGTAATATCAAACGGTTATTCTAATGCCCATTTGGTATTATAGTAAATAAGCTCAATCTATACACAGATGTACACACATCCATAAATCCATGTCATACACGCTTAACGACGGAACATGAAGCGGCAGCTATCTCTTTTCCTCTGTAGCATGTAATATATGGTGAACAGATTTCCGGAAACTACGTGAATTTTATAATTGTTTACAAATAACACATACATTCAATCTATTATTAATAGAGAGTGAGAGGGTGCCTCGAATTCTTTTAATTTATTTGATATAATTTTATTATGATGAATGTAACGTGCTTCGTTACAGAATATAATGAAATGTATTTTTATTAATATAACTTTCAGATTATTAATTTTTAAATATTTCGATTTATTTTCGTTAATAATAGATTATATTTGAGATTTGATCATTATTTTTGAATTTGTCGTAATTACACTGATTGTATACAAAATAGCTAATGTACCGTGTTGGATCCAAAATTCATTAGGCATTTTAAGTTAATGAAAACAACATGTGCTGGTCTTCTTCGTGTCATTTCCTTTTCTATTATTTGTTTGGAACAGAAAACATCTCCACACGAGATCGGTCTGCTAAACCCGATCTGCTATTTTAGTTCTGAAAAAAAAATATATAAAAAATATCTTCATTATCAGTGTGCAAATTCTACTGTCAATGAGTGTAGATACATGCATAAATACATAATAAAATAGGAAAGGAGAAACTACATTCATTTAGTGGCTACTTATATGCAAATGAAATGCGCATGATGTCGCGTAATATTTTTATTTAACACAGTTGTTGCATTAAAGTCGAATCGGAAAATCGTTAAATGAACTATAAACCATCGGAATAGCGAGATTAGCATAAGGATATTATTCCGTTTCACATAATAGGTATGCAATGCATATATTCAATATGGACAAGTTGCACATGTTGCATTTCTAACAGAGTAAATAACTTTTAAATCCATTTATGATGTTTCCTGTATATATTTCGACACTATTTAACTTTTAATTGGATATGTCTAATGCAACTTAGGCAAAATAATAAGTCATACCAAAGTTAATGTATTTTTTGAGTTCATGTCATAAAACGTAGCGAGAATCTTATTTCTTTTGCGCTTGATCATAGCCTACTTCAGATGTTTAATTACTTCCGTAGCTTCTCAACTCTCCAATTTATAGGCTGTTTCTTCCAGAATTCAAGATAGAATTGTCGTGATGTTTACCCAGAAATATTCTACTATCAAGTCAGTTCATTAAAACTACTTCCTAAAAACTACATGTGTGGCAGTTTTCTAATATTTAGCTAAAATTTCTTCATTTTTAGTCATCGTTTAGCTATTGCAGTATGTTTTTTACACTAGATTTGTCCTATCTATACCAACTGTATTTGTTCGTTAGCAGAATGAAATGAAAATAATTTGTTATTTGCTACTAGTGATGGAAATCCTGCTTACACTCTCTGAACGCGACATACCATTTCGTTCCATAAAGATACAGAAAGATACAGAAGATACAGATACAGAAATAGATGGAACCGAGAAGATGGAACCTTCTCAGTTCCATCTAAAACTTAATTAATCTATGGCTGTATGTGACAAGTAAATGAAAGTGATAAGCAAGAAAATTTACTACCATGAAGGCAGTAAATATTGTTTTTTTTTAATTTTCCAATAAAACCTATACGTAATTACATAATGATATGATATAAAATCATGAAACCATATCATTTAAAAATGTTCACTATTCATTTTAAAATTCAACTAATTTTCAAATTTATGAAAGAAACTGTAAAATAAAAAAAAAACTACTGTAAATGAAGTGCTTGTTTATACGACAATTTATATAAGGTGTCTCCGTATAAATTAAAAAGGTTTGCATTCATCAACCCTCAACTCAACAACGCAGGACAATAATTAGTAAGCTCACAATCGTTTGATCATTAACGTATCTCGTTCTGTTAGGAAGCGGTACGGTAAATATTAAAATCGAAATAATATTCGCTAAGCATCCGACGCGGTATGCAGGTCGGTGTGATATGAAAAATCAGTGCAGTGTGCTAGTCGTCCCATCAGTTTATAGTGTGGAAATCGTTGTTGTTCATCCTTGTTTTCTACTGGAACCATGATAAACAATGAACCATGCACCTGCATATTTCTGGTTGCATATCCCTCTCGCCCGATGCTTGTGTTGACTATGTGACTTGTGTGGAGATGTGTGCCTTCTACTGCAGCATGCATTGCATGCGTGTTGTGTGCTTCAATGTACCTAGGAAACTATGCTAGTGCGTTTGGTAATTGTAGGTACCTTTTTCTATGTATTATTAAGTTAGTTTTTAATGTACTAGCAAAAAATATATGACGGAAGAATACACATTTATAAAAATTAATTCAAGGAATTATTCAATGAGCCGATTCAAGAAAAAAAAACATAATTAAGTCACTATTTAAGTTATTCAAATTGTTATTCAAACGGGTAATGTCAAAAAACTACACCAAGTTAAAAAAGTAAACAACAGAATTCTTCTAAGTGTATTTTATTTTAGTTTTTGAAAAATAATTTAAAAATTCTAAAAACTTTCAGTAATGCACCAAAATGTTTGTTTTTCCCTGTAGAATTGCATAGTGCTATTTATTTTCAATTGAGGCAAGTTGTTTTCATTTTCTAACATCCTCAAAATCAAGCTACCTCAATTTATTTAAAAAAAACATTCGAGAAAGACCGGGCTTTTTTAGATATACCTAGAAAATATTCCACGTATGTATGCTTTAAATTCTTTTTGATTTAAAGTTTATTTAATTAAGTCATATTTAAATATGTTGAGTACAGACACGTTGAATAAAATATAACAAGATTATAAATTAATCTATTCACCACAAAACAATTTGTTTTGACAAATTCTAATGGGCTAATTAGTGCGGCTTTACCGGTGCCAGTGACATGTCATTGCCTCGGCCCACGGCCGCTTGCTACAGCGCCATCTAGTGGCGAGTTACAATAAAGTGGATAGCATAAAAATATTTTACGTACTGAAATACTTATGTATATAAATTTTCATGCCGATCAGTTAAACGGTGCAGAAGTTGATGTACTGCAGCGCCATCTAGTGGCGAGTTACAACAATATGGATAGCATAAAAACCTTTTCCCTGATAAAATACATATGTTTGTCAAGTTTCATTTTGTTAGGTCAACCGATGTCGAAGTCTATTAATTTTTAACATACAAAGCTTAAGGTATTTGAATTTTCCAAATCAATTGTTTTATAATAAATTAAAATCGCTCCTCACATGTCTACCTCTGCCATTATTTTCACAACAAAAATTAACGAGCGAAATTCGCGTAATTTGAAATAAACTTTAAGACTGAACTAATTCAAGTGTAACAAAATTCTGAATAAAACCCTCCACTGATATTTTGATTTTATATTTTCGGTCTACCGCCTCGCAATTTTTGTACTTCGATTTGCCGGAAGTTTGTTCTCACATCTCACTTCTGCTTATAAAAAAGTCGTATTACATAAATTATTTTTTCCACTGTCTAACTGTAACACACGAACGAGTAAACTTTTTCGCGTTCACTTTTCTCCCTTTATTTCTAGCTTCCTCTCGTCGCGGCCAGTTTTTCCCCTCGAGTATCTTCAAGATGGCACCTGCAGTCTGAATCATTTTGCATGTTTATTTTATGTGATAGATATTTTTATTTTGAGATTAATTAATTTAAATGAAATTGTAATAATAGGTTATTATATTATTTTATGAAAATTGATTTTAATAAGTTTCTATCATCTAGACATTATTCCCTTTGAATAGTTAGAATATCTAAAATCTCTACAGTAGAATCCCAAGAATTGAATACGTCTAATAACTTGTGTCATAACAGTATTATAGATACCAAGTGTGAACAAGTTCTTTGTAACGTAGCTCGTTAATCTGAATAAAATTAATTACTTTAAATAAATAAATTGTAACACCGCGGCACTAGCAAGAAACGAGTTTATAATAATAAAATGTTATTATAATTTAATTTTATGAATATGGCTATGCCCACGCAGTAAGTACAGACACAGTAGTGGTTGAAGAGAGATAGATTTTGTGATTTTGTAATTGTTCGCTGTTTACTTACTACTATGCTATGGGTACTTACTACTATGTCATTGGTATATAAGAGTAGGGTATTTGAATATTGTACGGTTTGACTCGTCGCTTGTGTAGAAACTTCTGCTGCTTCACGGATTTGTACGATAGACCGTAGTGCGTAACAATTAACGTGTGATCTGCTCCATAGAGACAGATACGCGGAACAAAAATTCTGCGGGGTCTTGCCTATAAATACTGTACCGTTGTACCTTGTGAACTCGAAGACAGGCCGTCCAGCAGCAGCCAGCGGATCTGAACGGCCAGCTAAGCCAGTCAAGCCGAGATGTACGCAGCAGCGGCCACCGTCGGATGTGCGAGCGTTTGGTAAACGTTTTCATATATCGCTATATTGTTTTATTGCATGTGTTTTTAATAGCTTCACATTTATTTCTATCCTAAATACTTCCTATCCCGCTAGAGTATATGACTCCCACTTTTACTTAATAAGGTAGGTCTCAGTTACACCGTATTCCGAATTATGGTATTAGACTAGACGTCATTAACTGAGCGTGTGCACGTCATTATATACAAACATATGGATATGAGAAACTTATCCGTGCGATGGGTGCAGCATTTACTCACTATCGGCCAAAAACCCACAAGCGTGACGGATTCGGAGAAGGTTTGGCGAAGATAATACGTGATCCGAAGGACTTTTTTCATTAATACTTCACTGTTCATGAAACATGTGTCCATTACTACTCACCGGAGATGAAGGAACAGTCAAAGTAGTGAAGAAAACGCGGTGAGAGCCCACCAAGGCTAAAGCAACCCGATCGGCCGGTAAGGTAATGGCGACTGTTTTCTGGGATGAGAAAAGCTTATTTTTATTAATTTGTTGCGTAGGGTAAAACCATAACTGACGATTACTATTAAAACGGTACTGTTGGACCGTTTAAACGCTGAATTGAAGAAGAATACCAGGTTTGGCTCGCAAAAAAGTTCAGTATTACCAGATCTAACCTATCGCGACTTTTTCCTGTTCTCAAACCTAAAAATATTGCTCCCACGATGTCGTTTTGCAACAAACGATTAAGTGATGACCGAAACTTTCACTATTATTTTGAAGAGCTCGAGCAAAATTACTTTTCGCAAGGGATGAATAACTTGGATAGACGTCTTGAAAAATTTATTGCCTTAAAAAGGTACTATGTTGAAAAATAAATGATAAAAACAAAAACCGTGCGTTTTCTTACTTAGGCTATATTTCAGTCAAAGCACTTTCGTATAACGCAGGTGGCGTCATCTTACAGTAAGAAGACACCATGCACATGGCCATGTTTCCCTAATATTCCACATCCATGAAACAAAAGCAAGAAATTAAGTATGATAATTTGAAACAAATTTGTAGAATTTCTATTATTTGAAATTCAGCTTCGGACTAATGTAACCATCAATGCTACACATCCTTTGTTTACCGATATGCGATCTTCGCGTATCAAATTCGTCCAAAGGGTATATTCCTGTGAAGAATTGTGGCTTTCATAAATGCATTGGGTCTATAGCCGATCGACTGTGATGTGTGTGTGGTGTGCGAAAATGCCTAGTTCTATCTTAATTTTGCATGAAATTAACATAAATCGATACCTTGTTTCATGCAAAAGACGGTATATATACGTCGTATTATTATCAGATTGTTTTGATTGCATTCGAGCTTCGAATAATTTGTATATCTGTAAAATTACAAATTTATAATTTAAGGATATTATATAAATTATAAATATTGTTTTTATGATAAAAATGTATAATCCTAGACATATTTAAGTACATTTTTCAAATACATTATTTGAAAGTACTAATTTTTAAATTTAAAAAAATCTTCAAACTGGAACATGTTAACAGCCATGTGCAAATTGTGACACGGAATTGAGCTAACTTCAACAGGGTAAATCATTTCCTGTTAAAACACACTCAACTCAGCCGGGGATGGCAGCGCAAAGAATATTGATTTAGGGTGTAGTCAAACTAATAAAAGGATATTTGGCTTGTAATTAAAATCATACACCTCTGACTTGAATGTATAGACATTATCTAAAATTAAAAATGTTTTCTCCTTTACGTAGCTCTTAGTATACAAATTAAAACTATCTTGCACAATAGTTTAGAAGATATAGCCTCAAAAAGTCTGGACATGCCTATAAGAAATCGTTCATAAATACGGTTTAAAATCGATATTACTCACTAAAAATGCTTTATACTATAACTGTAATGTATAAACATTTATTGTAAAACATCAAACTGTATTAAATAATCTTTTTTCATGGTTTATTTAATAAATAACTGTAACTGTTAAATAAATTGTAAACAATATTTTTGCGCCTTGTACTTGCAAATTTTAGGTTACTTTCACAATTCCATCAGAAGAGTAAAGAGTTATTAATTTGTGGGGAAACTTTGATGCTATTCACGTATGATTCGTATAGTAATTCCAACCTCAGATAGCTAAATAGAAAAATTGTAACATTGCGCTACATTAGAAAAATTCATAATTTTGAATAGTATGTTCTAATTTATATGTGGAAAATGTAATAAATACAAAACATATGCATTAAACTGATTTAATGCATATGTATAAAAAAATCGAGTATATTACGTATGTAGATTATTTCATAAATTATATAAGTATTCAATAATTAGATAATATTTCTGTTTGACTATGAAATATAGTAACGTATAAAACACGACGGAGGGTTGGTCTTTTTGACATGACATTTCTGAGAGGGGATCTACGTATGGGGTACGCAGCTATCCTCTATTCACAGCTATATGTACTTGGATACCTTGTTATTTTATAAGATAGCAGTTTGGTTACTAATTGAAAAATGTATGCGGAAAGTCATAATTATAATCCGCTGATCCTTCCAATATGATTTAAAATAAAACACTGGCTTCAACAATTGCTAAGGTGGAGGTACCTTCAGATTGAATTGTGCCGTTTGTGGCTGAACAATTACTAGTAACGCCAACTCTCAACGATGGTCGTAAGCCTTATTAATAATTCAGGCAGCAGAAATGAAACAGCTATTAAACGTAAATAAAAATATTAATTGTTACGTTCCAGAAATATCTGCATGAATGTAAATAAAATATTCGTCATCTACACACTTGAAACAAAATGATCAACGCTTTGCAATTAACAAAATAAATCAATACTTGATCATAAGTTCAAATAATCAAACCAAAATAGCGTTACAATTTGTTATATGTCATCCCAATAAATATTAGACAAAGTATTAATATTAATGTAAAACAAATATGTTACATAATTTGTGAATTTGCTCGTACATCTTATTTTAATGAAACTTAAACATGATATCGGACTCTTATTAATTCAATTAATTAATAATCGCAATAAGCAATTCCTTAATAAATCATAAATTACATGAGAAAGCCTCTAACAAAATATGTAAATTGACTAATCTAATTCACCAAAGAAATATAATATGTATAAATAATATAATCTAATATATATTAATCAATCAATTAATCATTGTAAATTAGTTAAATTAAGAAGAAAATAAATATATAATCCAAGATGCAATCGTAATACGTTAAAATAAAAGTATAAAAGCTAGGGGAAATAGTCAAGGCCGATAGGTTCTACAAACCCACACATCTATACAAATACAAACATCAGACAAGTTGCGCACCATTAAGAATTGAGCGGCATATGATCATGTCTAAAGCTTTGCAATTCCCAAACCGGCAAGCGGCTTGTTTTATTTACGCACAAGTGCATTGTTGTATTTAAAATTTATGATATCTAGTTGTCTAGTTTATGATGTCCAGTTTTTATGAACGAAGAAAGACGACCGGCTAACGTATATTTTTCTTTTGTCGGCTTATGCAAGTTTGGACAGGAAATTTCACGTTAAGCTTTTTACCCTTTTGGCGTTTAACAATCTGACTGGATATTAGTTTAACCTATTTATGAGGAAGGCGTTATTCTATGAGGTACTTTGATACCATCCGCCTCAAGCTGCTATTTCCACCGCTGGTGTGACCACCACCTATTATAAGCTACCACCACTTGCATTTTCTCTAGATAGCTCTCAATGAAATAATGCAACTTTGATCCTTAAATTTTCTTAACGTATCAGGAAGAAACTTTTGCTTGGTCGGAAGTATTGGTCCGACGACACATCATCTGCTGAATATTTCGGTTCCTAATTAATTATTTTCTATTCTTCATTTTTTTCTACTCTTATTCTCATATTATTTTCCCATTATCCTTGACATCGATGCAAGATATGGAGAGTCACACGAGAAGAAGACGTTGCCTAGAACGAGGACATCACCGACTCCAATTTCAGTACTTCGGCAGAGGCCAAATTCATTCCGTCAACGCAAATTATTAGTCATATTCTCAGAAGTATTATTCATCAATAAAAAACCAATTATCATAACTTTGAATGCATTAACAATCGCATTGAAAGTTATCGCCAATCATTTGTTTAATCCAGTCAACCACCGATGGTACAGAAGAGAAGTTTCGTTCCAGAACCATACTCATAGCTGAAGACAAATAATACAATAAAATGCGAAAATCATATTTAGTTCGTCACTCTTTATTTGTTTTATTTTGAAAGTGAAGAAGAGAATTGGATCAGCCTAACAAATTTTGAATTATATTTAGAATCAATATTATTGTCAGTCATTTAAAAATCGCGCTTCGAGTCATATATTTGCAGTTATAAAAACTAGAACAATAAACTAAGCTATTTAAACTTGTTATTGACTTTCAGTGTTTATCACATATGAAACTGAATAGATTATTATAGAATTAAAACAAACGAATTCCTAACTCAACCCTGAATCTCATGCAAGAGCTAATTATGTTATAAACAGAATAAAATATAAAAAGCATTATATTAATTATAAACAAATTACGATCCTGCTTTGGTTAAGTCAATTAAAACAGTAACAAACATAAATTATTATGCTACCCCATTAACAAAACTTTAAAGTTTTAAATTTATAGAATAGGCGAAATTCCCAAAAAAATGTGAAAAAAGCTCTCATTAACAAATAATACCAAACGATTGAAACAAATCCGTTTTTATAGTGAAAACTTTTTTCTAATGAGTCCTATCAATTATGAGCAGTGTATTTTTGTCTATATCACGTTTGCTACCAAGCGCCACATACATGTTGTCACGAATGTTTTTTTATATTCAATGTAAGTTCTTATACGCGTGGTCTATACTAGCGTTAATATGGATACATCTTCGTCTGTAGAAGGGATTGTCACATGTTGGTGACATATGGTCTAGGGCTCCAATGTTTACAAAATGTTTTAGGTTAGGTTCTATAACAATAAAATTGTCTTGTGTATACATTTAATGTGATTTGACTAGTGATTTTATGCTGAAAGATGAAATAAATAAGGTATGGCGTCAAAATGGCGTAACAAGTTGTCATATTTAATTCCAATAAATATTAAAAAAGTACTTACAGTTCTGCCGCTGTACACAAACTATTTATTTATTATTCTAGCTTAACGCACATTATTCTATTTATTTAGATTTACTTGGATCAATAAACTTCTTACTAAATGCTTATAAGCGAATCATATTTAAATATTTATTTAATTTGTACTCAACATTTTATTTTCGAATGACTGTATCTTTTATTTACCTACTATGCTAATCTTATTTAATTCGGGATTATTCTGTCTTGTGTATACATTTACTGTGACTTGATTCTATTGATTTTATACTGAAAGATAAAATAAAAATATTTTATGAATATCTGCTCTTACATGGCGAAAAATGGCAATTAACCGCGCTCAGATGCAGAAATGCATACAGCAGCTGAACGCTTAATGAGAGGTGATTAAGGCTCTGATGAATATAATATGGATGTAGATAAACCATTTGACTCAGGCAGTAGCTTTCACCAATCCAATTCGGAAGAAGACTGTGGCTCAAACTCAGATGAAAATCATAATGACAACAACATAGATGATGACGTACAATGGACAGGTACTGATATCCAACCAATTTTACATAGTTTACAGAGACAAGAAGGTTAGAAAGTAAATATGCATAAGAATGGGAAACCTCTAGATTTTTTCGCTTGTATTTGACAGTCTGCTTATTGGCATGATCAGAGACTGGACGAATGCTAGAGCTACTTCGTTGATGAGCCAATAAAACCTTAGGCGTCATTCAAATATGAAAAACTGGCCAATGCTCACATCTGAAGCATTGACCTAAAAATTCGCTAGAGCTAAAAAATCATTATACAGATGCCAAGTATAAAACTATATTGGAGAAGACATTTTTTTTATGAACATCCAATAAGCAGATTGGATGTTCATAAAGAAAATATTGGTTAAGTCATGTCAAGAACTCATTTCGAAAGTATACATCTGTTCGGTGAAGCAGACTTCCCACAGACTACATAGTATTGATCAGGTTACGGGTCATATTTTGCATAATATTGAAAATACTTACAGCCAAGTTGAAAATTTTTCACTAGATGAAGCTTTAGACTTTAGTCACCTGTGTTCTAGGCATTTTATTCAAAATAGGGCAGAGTACACACCCAATAGTTTTGTACTAAATGCAATAATTTATACCGGAAAAGGAACAGTCACAAATTTACAAGGTCACGCTTCGTTAGTTGTAAATTTACTAGCAAAGAATGTACTTGGGGAATAGAATTTGAATGGACAATTACTACATCAGTGCTGCTCCGACTAAATATCTCTACAACCAAAAAAACCATGTTGTTGTTATTCTACGCAAAATCGAAAGAAAAACCCAGAATATGTTGTGACTAAGAGTCTGAAAACGGGAGAAACTATCTTTCTCCGCAGCGGCAGTGTATTTTTGGAAAAAGGAGGGAACTATTTGTAAGTTCATCCAAACATAAGGCAACTATGGAAGATATTACGAATAAATAGTTTATATTAAATATTCAAGTTATTTTTTTTAAATAACTTAATCAACATTGGATTTTCTTTAATGACAACTGTTGCGTCTTCTCCAACTGATGATAGACCAATGGATTGTACTTATATAAGTACAGATGAAGAACAATTATTTTAAATGTTATATTAATTAGATAAATGTTCACGCTACAAAAAATCACCTTTTAGCGCTGGTAGTTATATTTTTTTTATAATATAAAAAAAAATATATTGGTAGTTATATTTTCAATAACCTTCCTCTATCAATTAAAGCTGAGTTTTCTTTTAAACCCTTTTGCAAAAACTGAAGTCCTTTTTGATCCGAGAGAGTTTTTACTCTCTAAGTGAGTTTCTTGAAAACAGTAATAAGTTTGTAATATTGTAAGTATATGTATGCATAGTTTTTGTCATTCATTTTTTGTCATCTATAACAAGTAGCTATATTTACTAGATGTAAGCATGTGATTGTTTTTTTAACTCGTATACATTTGACATATCGATTTACCTTGTAATTTCGATGAATATACTATCTATCTATCTATCTATCTATCTATCTATCTATCTATCTATCTATCTATCTATCTATCTATCTATCTA
>WYDF02018984.1:0-26685 GCA_009867245.2 Adranes taylori
AGTGGCCTAATATAGGTTTTGTAAGTGTGATGTAGAGTTTTTGTATCACAGCCTCTAAAACGTCCTCGGAGTGTGGAAATCACATAAATCAAATAATTTTTTCATATTTATAGCAGAAATTAAGAGGTGACGTCATTTTAAGGTGGTCTACACATAAGACAAGAAATGTAAGACAGATCATCTGAAGGAAATTAGTATTAACAATTACTGCATGAAAACGTGCCCTACTTCAGATTGTACCAATTGTAATATAGAAGATTATGGTAGATATGTACTTTTGTAATAAAAACAAATAAAATACGTAACGCGTGAAAGAAATTATTTTGCCCTCTTATCTCCATCTCTCCTTTAACCTTTATGGCTATTATCATCTATGTGAATAATGCTGCTACATTTTTAAGCTACCGTAAATAGATATAGCGCACATGTCAGATAATGATTCAACAGTTAGAAAGCGACCTCCGAGAGAGAGAGAGAGAGAGAGAGTAGAACTATTTATGGCAAGTAAAAATCTCGTAGTTCTTGAAATCTTAAAATTTCATTGCTTAATTTTTCGCATATTTAATTTAAGATGGCCTAGACTGTTATTTGTTGTTTGTATATAGTGCCGTTTTTCGATTGTGTTTGAAAAATTGATTTTATCGTAAATTATAAATTATTTTGTATAGTAACTTATTAGTAATAATTGTATAAGTGTTTGTATTAATTAAAAACACTCAAAAACCATATTTCATTCTTGTATTACTTATGGATGTGTAAATCCTTTCGATAAAAATTTAAACAGGAAATTTCACAGGTAAGTCACTCCAATTAAAATAAAGCAATCAAACAAATAGTAAAATTTTCGTTAATGAGATTCATACGTATATGTTGTATGAATTTTGCTTAGTGTACATGTTATTGATTGGTATTATTATGTAATTATTTTTTAAATAGCTATAGTTACATATATATTTCTGATTAATTTAAGTTGTTAAACATAGCAGTTTATTTAGCACAGCCGCTATTAACTTTCAGTATATTCAAAATATTTTTAAAGTTTAGGGTTCTGTATTAGTGTCATACCAATTTCTGATTCTGACATTAATAAAAACGTTTATTAGAATTCACTTCGTTTACTATATATTTATTTATTTTTTGTTTGCGCAGGAAGTGGAGAAACCTTCAAAAGGCGAAGGATGCCCGTTGCATCCATCAGTGTGGGATTTTTACCCACTAAAACTCCACACCCTGTTGGGAGATTGGAGAGTTTGTTTGAAGGAGGCTTTAGGATTTATCATCGTCTTCAGCCTGGAACTGTGGTTTGCTATATAAAATGCTTGTTATTTAATTTGGCATTGCCGTATATAGCGCCATCTCTCTCACTTTTGCTATGGAATCAATCGATGTCCTTAACTGTGGCGTATGTAGACTACCCATTTACGTTCATAATCAAAGTTTATTCGTAAACATAACCTAAAAATATTTTAGTATGCTATTATTAATTTCAATCTAAGTAATATTTTATTCAACTGTAATAAATAAGTATGGATAAGACGGAAGCTACAATTTCATCTACAAAATGTGATTATACAAAAAAATCTCCGATTTGTCTCATAGTATTAGGCATGGCAGGTTCTGGTAAGACTTCTCTGGTTACTCGTTTAACAATGTCCACTCCTAAGCCATATGCCGTGAATTTAGACCCTGCCTGTTTAAATCTACCATATTTTGCTAATATTGGTAAGTCACTAAGAAGACATATTCCTATACTGAATTCTAACTTCTATTTGATTTGCAGATATTCGTGATACTATTAATTATAAGGAAGTCATGAAACAATACAAATTAGGACCTAATGGTGCTATTGTTACGTCCTTAAATTTGTTTTCAACTAAATTTCCTGAAGTGTTGCAGTTTATTGAGAAAGCAACAAATGAACATTGTGTTTTAGATACTCCTGGCCAAATTGAAGTATTTACATGGAGTGTATCAGGTAAATATATATTTTCGCCTCTACATTGAAATATACATTTTAGATTTATTATACTGAATTTTTACATATTTTTAATATCCTACATTTCATTTCATTCATACTTACTAAGTTCCTTAGATGATGATGAAAAAATATTTTAGGTTCGATAATAACTGAAACACTTGCTGCCACATTTCCAACAATCATTTTGTATGTTGTTGACACTGTTCGTAGTACATCACCTGTTACATTCATGTCGAACATGTTGTATGCATGTTCGATTCTGTACAAGACACGTTTGCCATTCATTATAGTTATGAATAAAATTGACATCGTATCGCATTTATATGCTCTAGATTGGATGAAAGATTTTGAAGCATTTCAAGCTGCTTTGGAATCTGATGAGTCTTATATCAGTAATTTAACAAGATCCATGTCTTTGGTATTGGATGAGTTTTATACAAATTTAAGGTAATTTTTTCATTTATTTTTCATTAAGAATTGTTTCTTTATTCTATTAGTAAGTGTAATATTCTTCTAAAGTCTTGTAAAGTTTTACGTGTTTTTGAGATATGTCAATGTTGCATATTACTTTTTTGTAACAATGTATATTCCCTGTTAATTTTGTTCCTTATTGGATATCGCAAAAGTTAAATGATATCGCAAAAGTACAATAATTATCAACTATGAATACTCACCTTTAAATATAGCCGCTTTATTGCAATATTTATATTGATGATACATTTCTATAAACATTTAAATGCAGTATGTGACGTTGGAAATAGAAGAAAAACAACTTTTAATTGTTGATAATCAAAATGATTGAAAAGTCACTGATTTTTGTACAAATTTGATATATTCATCGTGCATCTTTGTATACAGCAATACCTAATTAACCCTTTGGCTACAGGTTTGGTTGCTACACGTTATCTTTTTGTAGGGACCTCTGTAGGTGGAATTAGCTTTGGAAAGTATGTTCAATTTTTCGCCTGCAAACGAAGTGTCGTATCGCCATTTGAAGGACGCTCACGGCAATTATAATTCGGCAAAGATACTTGCTCCAATAGTTCTTCAGCAATAGCTACACGATAGGAAACAAAACCCTATTTCTTTGTCGAGTTTACGTTAGAATGCAGGACGTATCTATTGTAAATCACCATGTCTATTAGATACAAATCCTCATAGCAGGGAAACAATCTAATATTAGTCATGTTTATTAACTCCCCATACCTTTATTATGTTCAAGCACGCATAATGGTTTCAAAATATTTTCAAACTTGTCACTTCCTTTTTTCCGTTTTTTTGCCTCTATCTATCAAATCAACATTTAAATGATTTGTGCTTACCATGTAAACATCTTATTTGTCTTTCCATTTCAATGCTAATAAACCGCGATAGGACATCAATTTTGCTTCCGGTTCTTTTCAACTTGAATTGAGAAGGACATTTTAGCATATGGTTGCTGTTTGTTCAAACAGTTCAAACCACATTTGTATTATTTTTTTTCATCATAATCATCTTGGTGCTACAGTCCTACAACGGCCTTGACCTTCCCAAGCTTCTTACGCCATTCTGTACGATTCTGGTACTGTGATTTCCAATTAGGGGGCGCAATACTTCTTGCATCTTGCGATACATCATCCACCCATCTGAGCCTGGACCTGCCTCTACTTTTGCTCCTGAAGGGTGAGGCTTCGAGAACTTTTTCGTAGGGTTATTTTCACGTGCTCAGGGTACATGCCCTGCCCATATTAATTTGTTTAGTTTGATAACGGTTATTATGTCTTTGCCATTCACCTTCTCTCTATGTAGGTTTCACAGTTCGAAGTTATATCTCCGCCTCCACACTCCGTTCTCACATATGGCTCCGAAAATATTTCGGAGTACTTTTCTTTCAAAGCTTAATATGGCATTTTCATCTGGCTTGGTAATTGTTCAGGCTTCCGATCCATATGTTAACACATGGATTATTAATGTTTTGTATATTATTGTCTTAGATGTCTGCGATAGACGTTTATTTGTAGATGTTATGTTTAGGTCTCCCGTCACAATAACATGCTTATGATGAGCCATTGGTGTGCTCATAATATTATCAAAAAATATAATGGTATATATCATGTCTCAAAAGTACATAATGGAATTAATGTTGCTATATAAATAAAACTATTTATTGCATTATTTAGAGTTGCTGGAGTTTCTGCTGCTACGGGTGAAGGTATTGAAGACCTTTACAAATTAGTAGAAGAAGCTCGCTTAGAATACGAAACTGATTACCGTCCCGAATGGGAAAAACTGAAAGCATCAAAGAACAGCGATAAAGAATCAACTGAAAATGAAGATTGTTCAGGTTACATATTTAGATTGTTTTAATAAATTCCGCCATAACGTATTTTTAGAATATACTACTGTAATTAATTATCAGGATTGTTGAAATCTGGTTGAAGTATTCCTAAGTAATCGCATTCTAAAAGTTGCGCCATAAATTCCCTCAAATTTATTAACTCTTAAAAATTCGAGAAATTCCGCAAAGCGCTTTTCTTGATATTTATCTACGATTTAATTTTTGATATTGATATAAATTCTTCACATTTATATTTAGTATAATAAATACTAGGAGAGATTTATGAAGATCTACATAAAAGAATAGAATGTGAATATATAAGTATAACATTATAGGTTAAAGTTAAATTATGAATGAAATTGTACCAATTTTATGGCATAGTGTGTATGGCGAGAAAAAGAGAAGATATGGCTGAGATGGTAGGGAGAATGGAGAGATATTTGGATAAAAGAGGATTAGAAATGATGATAAAACAAAAGGGATGATGTAAAAAGAGAGGGAGGAATACCAGAAAGGATTAGTTTGAATTAGAGGGACAGAGTACACAAAGAGTTAGGAAGTATAAGTATTTGGGTTTCATGTTGACGCAAAACGCGTTTTGCAAGGAGAACATCACAATGGTGACGAAGAAAGCTAGTGGAGCCATGGAAAGGATGAGAATGGTGTGAGATAGAAGGTTTGATGAATCGGTGAGAATGAGGACGTTGATCATGGAAGTGTGCGTGAAAAGTATTATGATGTATGAGACAGAAGTATAGACAGTGAGTGAGAGGGAGATGATAGAGAGAATGCCGATTTGGACCTGCGGGTCCCAAATTAAACCCCTTAGACACAATAAGCAAAATAGCCTTGACAGGTTCCGTTACTGAGCTAAGAAATTGCGAGATACATCAATTGCACAAGAAACAAACATCAAATCCGATTTCGCATATAGGAAGAAATCTAGGCAGAGATTTCAACTGGAAAAATGACTTAAGATTCCACTGTTTGAAAACGAGCAAACGTAATTACAGCTCTCCGCGGGCAACTTAGAAGATGTGCCATAAAAATTCCCCAAGAAACTATATAACCGATTACAGAGCATCTCTACTTTTTTGCATTAAGCACGGAAATTCATAGACTAACAACTTGTGAGCGTGCGATCGATTCTTAGAAAAATACACAAACCCCATTATAAGTTTCCAAGCGCTAATCTTTATGAGAATTTCACAACGATTGCGATCAGTGACAGGCTCAAAACAGTGCAATCTAAATACTCACTTTCGCGTTCACAAGAAAATAATCCGCTAGCCTACAACACTTTTAGGTCCTCTTCAAAAATCCAAAAGTCTCTAGAGGACCTATTCCCCACCCATCAATACAGATTATACAATCAATGCAAGAGCTTACCGAAGGCCACCAGGAAATCTTCGACACAATTCCACTGTCCTTTCGTTAAGGGTCATTAGTAAAATAAATTATAAAAAAAAGTTTTATATTGAGATCGCCTCGTACATATTTAATTTAACATGTGTAAAAATTGATTGCCGGCCAACTTCCATCATAATGTGTTTCGATTAACTAACGGTGCAATGAGAAAAATACACCTTTTTTAGGAGAGTGCCTGCGGCTAAATGTGAGATGGTTAAAGATTATACTTGCAAGTATCTGACGAGGAGCAAGAACTCTGAAAGGAGCGCTGGCCGTATGTTAGTCAATTTTAAACTGCAAATAAGATCTACTAATTAAATGTGTACGAGGCGATTTCAATATAAAATTTCTTGTTTAAACACGATATCGATGGATAGCACATTATTTGTAAAACATAAAAAGACAAAATAACGTTTACCCATCTCTACATTCGACTACTAAGTTAAATACAAGTCAATAGGATATACTACTTGCCCTGCGGCCTCTATCGGTGTATTTACGTCAAAAAAAGGCAAAAGATAAAATTAACGGTTACATTCGGTGCAACAGGATTGTGACGATTTTTCAAATACGACGAAAGAAAATTTAGGAAACTATATTTGAAAGCTTATTATTATATTGTTAAAAGCGCATTAGCGTACAACTTGGTAAAATAACGAAACCGTAAAATTCCACTAATTACATCCTTAATGATATAAATCTATTTTTAGATGTATAACTACGTTTTAAAGAGATAATTGCATTCTCCCGTATGACGGGAAAGTGCAAAAACTAAGCAAAGTTTTAAAAAAGTCATTTTTCGTTGTATTATCCCGTCAAATTTAGATAACCTTTTACTAAATTGAACCTAATTGAAGGAGAGACTAAACTCATCTTTTTGGGACTTTTCATATATTTCGTTCTATTTTGAAATAAAGCAGAAACTTTCACTAACAAAAAAAAACTGGTCGCATTTGCGCTACTCTACCTTACTCAGATCTTCGAATTTTGGCCAAACCACTGTGGAGCAGATCGCCACCATACTCAGGTACAATTTTAACATTTTCGGGCATTCAAGACCTCTTTAGCATGAACCATCGCCAAACAAAACACTTTACAGGGTGTTTAAATCCCTAATATAAATATATTTTTAGATGTATAACTTCGTTTTAGTCTTTGTTTTGGCTGAAGAACTGCTAGTTAAATCGCTTAAAAAAATTTATTACATATCGTTAAACACCCTGTAAAAAGTCTTTGTTTGATGATGCTTCAAGTCTAAAGAGTTTAGTCTTGAATGTCCGAAATTGGCAAAATTGTACGAGAGGATAGTAGCGATCTGCTCGACAGTGGTTTGGCCAACATTCAAAGATCTAAATAAGGTACAGTGGGGCAAGTGCGACCGATTTTTTTTGTATAGTGAAAGTTTCTACTTTATTTCAAAATAGAACGAAATATATGAAAAGTCCCAAAAAGATGAGTTTAGTCTCTCCTTCAATTAGGTTCAATTTAGTAAAAGGTTATCTAAGTTTGACGGGATAATAGAACGAAATATGACCTTTTTAAAACCTTGCTTACTGATTGCACCCGACATACGCGGAAGATGCAATCATCTCTTTAAATGCCTACTTAAAGACATATTTCGAGAATCGGGAAAGGGCAAAAGTTTGAATTTAAACAATTAAAAAAATAACCCAGATCATAAATTGTCAAATTTAATCCGAAGCGGCTTCAAACACAGGAGAATTTATGTAAGTGAATCTTATACAAATATAAGAACGTATCAGAGTGTGTTATTGTAAATAATATTAATGAAGATTGGTAATTGTAATAGGAAAATAAAGTCGACCTCGTTTTTCTTTTGGAATGGCAAGAACTTTTAATATTTGGTGTTTCGAAATAACTGAAGTATCTTCAATATCTGGATAATAAAAGTAACTTCTACCATGATTGTCTTTTCTACTTCTTAAAAATTGGCAGCAATATTCTGAACAATTGCTTTGATCGTTGTGACCTTTCCGACATAATTTTTCAGAAACTTGTCTGTCCTGAATTTAGCAATGATGTAATCTCTATATTCGATGGATTTGCGTTTACTCTTGTTATCTTGATTGACTGATTGGATAGCTCCAATGTTTGTACCTTTATTATCTGATTGATAGGTCTCAGTTCCTCATCTGGATTTTCTGATTGGTTAAATTTATTTCCTTCATTTTGATCTATTGTGCAATTTTCATCTGAAAAATCTTCCAGATCCATATCATCATCTGTTTCTATATAATGTAGGGCACTTTCGGATTCGCTAGTGTGAGTTTCTGATTCTACTAAAAACTGGTTTTTATGTATTTCATTCCTTGTAATTTCTTCTTTCTTTTTTGAAATTAATGACATCTTTTCTTATTTTCATTAGCAGTTATTACTTTCGCTCCTTTCGCAATGTTTTTTTCTTGGTTTTTCCAATCAGTACCTTTGTTTTGCTTTAGAGTCTGCAAAAGAATATCCTCAAAATGGTACATGTAAGGTTTATTAACGTACTGATTATCTGTAGAAGTACTAGGTGCTTGTTGCAGAACTTGGTTTGGTTATCTAACAGATTATCTTGTTTCTTTGGTTCTGTGTTCTATCTTCAACAGGACAATTTTTTGAGGATTGCCGACATTCTAGAGCATGAGGATCATGTTTATCATTGGAAATCACTCATCTCTTGAATGGGTAGATACCACCTTTTCGAAAGCCACTGGTACGATTTATCACTTTCCACATGACCCCCCACAATATCGCAAATTCCTTCTTAGGTATTCTCATGCCAGAATGTTTCCGTTGCCACTTACAAATTTTTTGGAACAAACGGTGGAATACCACCTGTGGTATTCCTCCTATTTGACTCTTCTTTCGTTACCAGTGATGTAGCAATTTAGCGTACCGTATGGTATTATAAGTTTGACCAGCTAGTCTTGTCGAAAAAAGACCACGCTTTACATGTTGTAATGCTACTGCAAGGTTTTCCCTTGAATAGCCAGAGCCTCGGCTTGGCTTCTTTTTATAATTATGAACTATTACATAACATTTCTGAAACAAGAAATAAAATTGACCTTTTGGGAAAGTGGAATGACTTTTAAGCATTGTATTGATTGCACTTACCCTTCCTGTGTTTTTCTTGGGGTAAGTGCAATCATTAATTTTTTTACGAAATCTTAAAAAAATGAGATGAAAGCATAAAATTGGTTAAATATGCTTATTAATGAATATGCTAGAGCTAATTGCCTATCACTGGCCTTTCGTTTATCCGTTAAATCTGCTCGATTAAAAAAAAAGTTACACTGTAACAATGCCAAAAAGTAACAATGCAAAGGTGTCGCCAAGATGACTTGACAGGTCTGGCGGTAAAGTAGAACACTTTTTCTTTATGTTATAAAAAACGATCAAAGATTCCCAAATGCAGGCTTAAACCAGAAACTTCCAAAAGTTCCATTTATCTTGTCACCCCATTTACTCCAAATTTGCCCTTGCCCCAATTTACCTTACTCTAAGAGTACAGTACCCTTAAGGGCAAAATGCCTTTTGGAACCAGAGTTGGTAGTTCGAAAACAATTTTATTACATGAGATTGGCCATCAAATTCCTCTGAATTAAATCCCATCGAAACTCCAGCTAGCACCCCAGATTTGTTCTGCATGGAGATATGTATATATCGACGCCGACTATGCAGAAAGTGTGGTTGCATGTTTACGTTACGTTATGCGACAGTGATTGACCACGGTTTAAGCTAAAGTTTTTAAGTTAATGCGTTTCAACCTTTATATAGTTTTCTTAAACTTTGATCCACTGCATTCTAAAAATACTAATACGTACACACATTTCTTAGATATGCTGTATCCGAGAACTCCGTTTAGTTCCCAAAAGAAATTATTAATAAGAACATTAATGTAAATGTACTTGTTTTGCAGCTTCCAGTTCAAAAGTGAATATCGATAATCGTTCAAAAACTTTAGACGAAATAACAAATGGTCTATTGACTGAAATTCCCATTGGCAGAGAGATCAGTGATATTTTTGTGCGAAAATCAGGTGATGTGAGCAGTACAGATTCGGAAGGCGAAGAAATCAATCCAAATGGTTAGGTTTTCATTTAAAAGATTATAAATATGATTTCTGATTAGAGTTTAAAATTACGTAAGATTGCGGTAATTTACGGTAAGTTACCGGGAAATTTATTTTTCGGGTAATATTCGGTATTTTTGAAAATAAGAAGTTTTTACTTTTGCACACCAAAGTATAAATATTTATGGTTTCTTTTCCGAGTGAATTGAGCGTTTGCATATTAAAAAAACGGTTTTTTTACGATTCTACTGTAGACAACGAACATGGCTTAAACAAAAGACTTGGGTACTTTCGTCAGCAGCACGCAAAAATCGACTGAGCTGAGTACTATACTTATTTTTCCTTGACAATTATTTTATGGAACTAGGAAGGTTAGGAGATACATACAACTAAAAAAAGTAAATTGTAATTTTGACAAATGCTTTATTTTGCCATTTACTCGACTATAACAATTTGCATTTCACAAAGTAAAGAATGCTACTAAAGTTTTAAAGATTTACAATTACAACATTTAAAAAATATTAATGGCAAAGAATCAGTCTTTTTGAGTTTTTAAATACTTAAAGAAGAATCTAGTTATTGTCAATCATTAATTAAATAATCTCCTAGTATTCCTTCTCGCTCTCAGGTTCAGATTCTAGATCGCTCCAAGTTTCGTCTGCACCCGAACTCTTATCATGTTCTTCTGCGCTGTCATGACTATTGATTGCTGTAACTATGACTAGTGGGTGCTTTATGCTTTGGGTCTTCCCGACGTAAATGTTCTCCACGTTTCGTCTGCACCCGAACTCTTATCACGTTCTTCTGCGCTGTCATGACTTTGGTGATTGCTGTAACTATGACTAGTGGGTGCTTTATTCTTTGGGTCTTCCCGACGTAAATGTTCTCCACGTTTCGTCTGCACCCGAACTCTTATCACGTTCTTCTGCGCTGTCATGACTTTGGTGATTGCTGTAACTATGACTAGTGGGTGCTTTATGCTTTGGGTCTTCTCGATGTAAATGTTCTCGAACGGGTAAAAGTTTTTCGACTCTCTTCGCATTTAGTCCAATTTTTTTTCAATGTGTCAGCTGCCTCCCTCATGCTCGGACCAATTGCGCTCACAAGCTGCCGATGTTGGTGGCAATGGCAAAAGACGTGACGCAAGTGGAGCAAGTGTTTACGAACCACACAATCCTTTCCACTAAGTAGAAGGCGTTTGGCCTGCAGAATGCCAAAAAATGTCGTGTGTGAAGAAACCAGTGTGATTTCTGAGATCACCGACATTTTGCAACACTTCTGCTCGACCGTTGGGAATATTTAGATGAGCTGCTGCTTTTGAATCGCTCTGTCAACTTCCTCCCCGAGTAATTTGGATGCAGGATGTTCGCTGTCCAGTGAATCGGTTGAAGGCAAGAATTGTAGCGCTTGTTGAAGCATTCCAGAATCGTCAGAATCACTCAACAGTCGTTATATTTAATTTTGCCAAACTCGTCTACGGCATCTGCGAATGTTGCTGTTTCTGACTCAAGGCGTTCTATAGCGTCCACAAATGGAGAAAGTAAATCAATTGAAAACTCGAATAGCTCCCAAAAATCTTCATTTAGAACGTGTTCGCGCATATCCTTGTTGATACCTAGGTCCCTTTTAAGCATGATAGCCTGTAACGGGTCCTTGTTATTTTTCAAGGAGCGCAAATGAATTAGTACGTAAGCAAACCTAGGTTTAGGTGATATTTTCAAAGTCACAGCCGCCTTTCCGCACTTTTCCTTCTGTTCATTCTTAAATGCATCAATAGGAAAACTTTATTTCTTTTACAACATTCTTTGATCTAACGAAAAGTTTTTTAAAGGATTTGACTTCCTTTTATTATATTCTGCAGGCTGAGGTCTGCACAACCGACTGCCGATATATGATCGTACTTTCAGTGATGATTTCCTTATTCCATATTTGCTGCTCCCATATTTCGTGTGGCGTCGGTTGCAACTAAAAAAAATTTTTTTTGGTCCAACCTCGTCTCTAACTTCAATTTATTTTTCACGACATATGACGTTAGTTTTTCTGTCGAAGGATTTGTAGAAAACAGATTCGGGCGTTGTAATGATCATATTCATAAGTGATTCCCCGGACACATGTGTCCATCCGCCATCAAGGCTAGGACGGAAGCTTGTTGGAGTTTCTTCGAAAGACTGAGTTTGCTTCTCTCATATTTGCTGTCCAATAAGGAGTTGCTAATTGTATGCGTTGACGGGTGAGAGTACGATGGGCACAGAAAGGTTAAAAATTCTTTCCAATGAAAATTGTCCATCACATATAGTGGAATATTGCTTGAATAAATTGCTCGTTCCAGTAGTGAATCCGCTGTTTTGCGTACACCTCTAAATCTGTCCACTAAATCTCATTTACCACCCCATCAAAAAGCACTTCTGTAAGTCATGATCTAAATATTAGTATTAGCATCAAACAAGAAAGATAAATAGATACATTAAATAAAAAATAAGTAATATTTCCATTTTTCTGTTACAAAGTCATCTGAGTGTCTCAATACAGTTATTGAAACTAAAGCTAAATATTTTTAAATCATGCCCCTCTAAAAAGCATTAATAATACATAAAAAAGTAATTCAGTGTGGCAAAATCAAATAAAAATTTAAAATCATTTTAAAATTACCTACAAAAATAGCAAGCTAAGTATTGCATTAATTGCCTTTCCTTTAACATGAATGAAAAATAATGAAACAGTGACTCCGGGAAAATTCTTCAAGAGTAACAGTTTATTTTGTTTGATTAAAATAAAAATCTTGCCTGCAGTCATTCTCTCAAGAAATGATCCAAAAACACCTTTCCCTGTGCTTGATCTTCCACTGCTACCAGATTTGACTGTATTTGAATTTGAATAAGTACTTTTAGAAGAAAGTGGAATGGAGTTTGAGTTGGAATCTTCTTCACTAAACTGACACAGGATGAGCCAATCTCTTGGGTCTTTTTGGAGCCCACTTCAGACACAATAAAATGTTTCCAAGTGTCTTCTTTTTTTATCCTTGTCATTGCTATTGTCCAAAACAAAGAAAATAGTAAATAAGTACACACGTAAACACGATTTAATAAGAATCTTATTATCTTATAGTGAATAGAAGAACGACGACACCACTACTATTTTAATATTTCCTCCTTAATACTATCCGCTGCTCTACGATCAATTTTCGGGCGGGAGTGGCGGGAATTTGGGAAAAGCAATCAAAATCAAAATATTACCGAAATTTACTGTAAGTTATCGTAAATTACCAAAGTTACGGTAAGATTGAAACTTGTCGAAAATTAGAATACTATTTCTGATATTTTTTTTTAGATGAAGTAATGGAAGCTGAAAATTTCAACAAAGTTCTCCAACAGCAAAAGGAGATGCAGAAACTTCGAGCTCAGCATGCTGCTGTAAGAAAAAAATGAGAAAAGCTATCCAAGGATAATTATTTTATTATTGTAAATAAATAAGCGCATTTTTAAAATAAAATAATTAAATTAATAATCCTATTTAATTAAAACCTTAACATGATGTTTTTTATATAAAAAAAAGTTTGGTTGAGGAGTTAGGCTACGTTCATATGACGCGCTTGATGTCATATGAACATATGATTTTTTAAACTGAAATTATTGCATGCTAGACTATGATTTATGATTTACATTTTTTGAAATTTTGTAATAATATTAAATATGTAATTTAAACTTGTAAGTATTGTAAGATTTTATTGTAAAGAAAACAAACAAATAATAAATAAAGTCCAAAAAAATCCGAAGATTTTATTCATTTTTCATAATTGTATTGAACTTCTATGTGGACTCGGACTCTGGACTTGGACGTGGACTCTATTATTTATACTTGGAGGGCGTTCTGAAAAGTTGTAGACCGAAGAAATGCCGTCATAAACTGAAATTATGAGAATTTGCGTACAAATAAATATATTGGATTAGATTCTCCTACTTAAAATATACGAATTATAACGTTTATCACCGATCATCAATCGCATATTAGTATATAAAAACAGTGGCGGCTCGTGAAGTGCTAAATGCTATTATAATTGAGGCGGGATATTTCACGTAGTGTTATTACACAAATCTAGTACTAAACATTTCTTAAATTTCTAACGTTGTCTAAAGTGTTGTATTACAACAGAAGAGTAGACTATATAAATGTATCCACTCGGACTCGCTTTCTTCATGTAACTGCTGTGGTTCGATCGCTGGATTAAACAGATACTATAGACCATTATGGTTCTTTAACACGATAGAAATCACGACAGTAGTGTCGCGGCAGCCATTATGAATTCCGTCATCGTTTGAACAATGTTAACTGCCAAGACAGTACAGTATCACGTTGATCTTGATAGTGCAACAGTGCTGCCGTGACTGTGATAGCAACTGTCACAGTGTAAACGCGTAACTGTCACAACTGTTGAGAAATCACTATCATTTCTGTTATCACTTATCAGAGCGGCAATATTTTTATTGATGTTTATTGAATTCTAAAATTGAAGAAAGAAGTTATTATTTGTTTATTTTCTGTTGCAATAGTTTTCAATAATGCCTGAAAAGTGTAATACGTATGAATTGTCAGAAGAATATGACAGATATCTTTGTTTGTGGCTTCAATTTTGTCCGGATTTTAAAAATCGTTCAAAACGGGATGCCGTCGAAACGGCGCTTTTTCCGGTAACAGGTCTTGAATCACTTAAAGTGTTAAAACAGAAAATACGAAGCATTAGCTGTACATACAAACAGGAAAGACTTAAAGTGAGAGATCCCTGGAAACTGGAAGTGGACGTGATGAGATCTACAAACCAAAGCTTGCAGAGGTTGAAAATGACTCACAGCTACCTGGATTTTGGACACAGCTATACTACGAGAGGAGACAGAACTTGGTTTCTTGTGTGAACAGCTACTGACACAATGTCATGGAAGTGAACTATCATGGCAGTACTATCGTGATAGGTTACTGCTATCGTGCGAACGAAAATTTTTAATCGGAGGCTAGCTGCTAACGTACGTTCAGCTTGACATAGGTTTTATTATTTGCGATGAAAACATACTATACTTCAAGGTTGCGTACACTGTAAGAAGCTGCCATCTATTCTTTGGAGCTTCAGACGAATTACAGTTTTCTACTTCATTGTATCGCCGACCTACACACGAATTTCACCCGTGTGGCTCAAATTAAAGAAATGTCTCGCATTTTGTTAGCAAATGAGAAGGAAACAAACTTGATATATTAGAACAATGTTATTTATATAACAGCGTGTTAAACATATAATATTTTCAACAGTTTAACATTTTCACTTGTACAATTTACCAAAGTATTCCCAGAAATACTAAGTTCACCCAAAATTCAGATGATAGGTATATTTCTTATTCGGGTAAAGATCCTGTAACACTATAAAGTAATCTTCAGTTTCAGGATTCTTTTAACGAGCTAGTGAATGAGCTTCGTATTCTTGGGTTATCATTATCCTCCTTGAAATGTGGGCTTGCGATTAGAGTCAACAACTTGGAGTTATAGTTTGATTCTAAACTTTCATTCTCAACTCAAAAAATATATAGTACCAGTGTGTGATAGAAGAATACCAACGAACACAGAATAAGTATAGAAATAACATATGAACTAGATGAAGTTAGAGCCGCCATCTTGGGACACTGTGTTGTCAGCTGTCGCCTGATGTACGAATTATGTAGATTATACTGTACAAAAAAGATCACAACTTTACTTTTCACACTTTAAGGTATGCATTTTCTATAATATTTATTTTATCTTTCCAAAATTAACTTTAATTTTCTTCTAACAAAATTTTTATAATTTTATAGTGAATATTATCTATAATTTAATTTCAATTAATATTGTTAGTTTTAATGGTTCTTTTTAATATTGTAAAAAACTATATAATAAATTTTCCTATAATAAAACTTTTATACATATACCGTATTAAAATATCTCTTATATTAAAATGATACTATTTCACTGTTCCTTTATGAAATCGGTAATATAATATAGAGTCTTTATATACTTTGATTGCTCTAAAGCGTTACTTCAGCAGTATTAGGTTGTTTGAGATTCACTCCGGCCGATGCAATACTAGTGGAATGCTGAATTCTCCCTATTCTTCTTAGAATTGAACTACTAACCAAAAATATATTACACTCTCTTGGAAATGTTACTCATCCAGGCACCATTTCCAAGCGATTAAGAATCTACGCGAATTTATGACTATTCTCAGGATGTAAGACACAAGGAACTTAAAATTAACAATTTCATGTGTCATATGGAGTTCTGTGCTGATGGTTCGGTAACCACGGAATCTCTTGTCAGTCGCTTACCGCATTTTCAATACAGACTTCAATATTAATATAAAAAAGGGTCGCTTCCGGCATATGACACAATCTTTTATGCAGAAGGATATGCGATTGTCTTAGCTATTAAATGTATACTGGCTCATGAAATTGCTTGGTTATTTTCTCGCTAATGTTGTAAAGATAACGCGTATTTTATCAAGCTCTGTTAGATTCCAAGTCACAAAGGTATCTACGGTAACTAGATAATTTGGCGAAAAACTAAGTGTTTTTCGCCAAAAAAATTGGCGAAAAACATTACATGAGGAACTAAGTAATTCTTGGTACATCCATCAATTCTCGTTAACAAATTGGACACTCTATGGCAAAAATGGCAAGTTTCCTGTTAAAGTCCAGTCCAAACTTGTAGACAGTTTTTTAATATGTGCCCTTCTATAGAAAAACCCCCCTGGACTTGCAAAAATTGATGTTGCTTCTAAAGGAATAATGTCTAATAACAGTAGACTTCGGATGGGGGATGCCCTAATCTATTCTGAGTATACTGAGCATAAATTCGGATTAAAGATTTCAGACATTCCAAACTGTGAGTTTGGATCATATATTTTTTGAGTGCACTCTGCTGCGGAAATTAAGCTATAGTCATTTTTTACATAAAAGCAAAATCCCTCCTCCATTTTGTATTAATCAAATATTTAACCTACCGAAGGACAGGAATGTGAATCTGTTTTTTTTACATTTAAATATAAGTTCTAAGCAATAAAAAATTAAAACAAAACAACAAAATATTCCTATATAGATTCAATAAATTAAGGTTAATTATCTTACTCAGTTATATTATAAAATTTTCTATGTCACTGGCGAGAAATCTTTTAAGTAACGGGCGATCTTGTCCTTCCTATTGATCTTGTCCATATACTTCGTATTCTATTACTATAAAGTAAAACTAACAATTCAGGCTTCATTTCGGGTTCGTGAATTGTCCGCCGAGGCCCCAGATCGAGAAGGTTCTACATGTGTTTTTTTCATGGTGAGGACTAACAATTGCCTTTGTTTAATGTCTCCTGTCTATTCTGTTAGGGTGTATTGTGCTCCCAACATAATTTTAATCAAAGAAACAAAAGTAAATCAAAAAGAAACGAGCGCAGAGTTGCTTCTTCTATTTGAGGCAGATCATCTTGCGTTTTTGAAATTTGCGTGGATTATACGCTACGGTTATACTAAGCCGAAAGAACACCGCCGTTAAACAAACATACGAAGAAGAAGAAGATGCTAGCAATGAGGTAAGCGACTGGTGGAAGCGATTGACTTGCATTCGGGCAGAGGTTGACAGAGGTTTAAATCTTTTTTCTTTTCAAACTTATTTTTGGAAAACAAAAATTCTTATAATTCAAATAATTTTACTGTTATGCACATTCATAAGTAAAGCACGATAGGGTTGGATTAGGTTATGCTAAACCATTAGGTTAGTTTATTCTTATTTTGATCTGCCTGAAAAAACACGTTTCAAAACTGATATTTCAGACATTAACAGATGTGAATAAATAATAAGACAATTTTCATATTCAGTTATACTAAACTATATATATTTCAACTTATATAGTTATATATAAAACAAATTCACAATTTTTGTAAGATAAATTTTACAATTGAACTCACGTCCGATGATACCACTGTGTATGGCAAACATGTAAAAATAAAATTGGTCTTACAAAAATTGTGCATTTGTTTCGTATACAACTATATAAGTTCGAATATATATATATATATATATATAATTTGTCATTGTAGCACCAATTTAGACGATTGTTGTATATAGTGACGCCCAATTTTACACACTTACACCCAGATTCGGGTGCCATAAGGTTTCGCGTGTTTAAATTGGTCATTGGCTTTAATCGACAAAAATGAGCATTTTCCCAAAAAATAGTGTGGACGCTTTTTTTACCATTTTTATTCCCTTTTATACCGGAAGAGTTCAAGCATCTGTCTCCAGAGAGCGCATCTGTATATACATTTGTATGTAAATAATTTTAAAATGATCTATATGGCACCTCCATCATTTCTGCTATTAGTGGCATCCGACATATGACAACGCTGCAAATTTCTACTAGTGGGAATTATAGGTATACATTTAGTTAGAGCAAGAATGCTAAAACATGTATTAAGTTTCAATTTTGAAATGATGATATTGTATAATATCAATTGTTGTGTAGTAACAAAATAAAACTTAACACACACAACTATTATTTAACACAACTAAAAAATAATTTTCAAGTGATTTCTTGCGAAACAGGTGACGACAGAGAATTATTTTTAAGTTTCACTAAAGTTTCACTGCGTAAATAACCAAAGTTTCACTGCATTATTACAGAGCTTTCCTAAATTTGTAATGTTTGTAATGTATTTTTATGACAAATGAATAAATTCAGCTGATCACGACAAAATTTTATTAAACCTAGAGCAACTAAAAATCAACTAAGAAGTCTCTTAATATTATCAGTTAAAAAATCATCCGATATAAATATTGCTAGTTTCCGATGATAAATATTAAATGTTTCTAAAGTAACTATCATTGAAAAACAATTTGTAGTTTATACGTAAATTTATTATTTCTGGAATTTCAATTTTGTTTGAACCTGAAATAAATGTATGGACTGCTTTTTCTTTTTAACGTATTATTTGCTTTAGATGCAAATTGAATAACAGATGGAACTCAAAATACACTATATGAAATACTAATATATGTACATTTAGTTTATTTAAGTCTAAATATAATTAGTTTTTATTAGTATCATATGGGTTTTGTTCCAATCTGATCATGTAACGTAGGGAATAGATAACTAACATGACATTCAATCGGGTAATCCCCGTGCCAGAAGTTACGTCAACAACAGCAGTTAACATTAAAAACACAGGGATTGGTCAGTCGCGTCCAGATTAGATAATCTCACTTTTATTAGTGCAGTTAGTAACGTGTTTTCTTTAATAAAATGTTTGTTTATTTTAAATAAGTTACTTCCTTATTTCAAAAATTGCCTACCTCCAATTTTCAGTAAAATAGTTCGAGAATAATGGGCGCCATATATCATTTATATGGGTGCCATAGTGCTTACTGCATCTTAATTGAAAATACTATTAAACATCCAGTAAATAGAATATTGACACCCGTTAAAGTGGCAACATCGGAGGGTGTCAACTTGATAGATAGTTACTTTCCAGATATACAAAATGGGTGCCAATTAGATTTTATTTATTGATATTTTATTTATTATGGTACACTATTTTATTTATTATATACCACGGTGCTAGTTTTACTTTAATCCTAATGGGTGCCATTTCCTGCATGCAGATTATATATATATATATATATATATATATATATATATATATATAGTTTAGCGTTTAACTGAATATTATAATAATGAATCTGCACACGATAAATGTCGAAACTATTCACAATTTTCATATTTTATATATGCAAATATTATTGCCTGTATGCAATAGGAACTAAAGTTGCCTACCTATTAGGTGGTTCCATCAAAATCATCCTGCGGAGAGATGCTTGTCAAAGTGGTTCAGTGCACCTTAAAGGTAATTGGGACGTAGCTGGTTCAATTCCCAGGTTCAACATATGTTTCAAGTTCTAATATTTCTCCCAGATATTAATGTCCTTTAATTGTTTATTTAAAGTTACGATAAACACAGGAAATATATATTATAACAATTATTAAATATTATAATTAGAAGGGATGATTAGGCATTGCGGCATGCAGTAAACATTAAAAAAAAACATGACTTGAATTTAGAGGCATGAACTAAAATTACAAATTTTTTCGCCTTGACATAACTCTTAATATACAAATTAAAACTGTAAAGTCTTACCTTGCGCAATATTTTTGTTTTGGATATAGCCTCTCAAAAAGTGCCGTACTTCCCAGTAAATACTATAATCACATGTTTACAGCGACAATTTTTTAGGGGCGGCAAATTTCTGATTTAAGGGCGGCAAATCTGTAATACTTAGTACTTAGGTAATATGGAAAAAACGGGTTACCTAAAAAAAATCATCAATTTTGTTTTTGGCCTCGACATGCTTAAAAGATATCATTCATAAAACGCTGTATATTACAGTTGTGGTATCAAGCATTTTTAGTGAGTGATATCGTGTCAACAGGTTTTATTAAAGATTTCTTTTAGGCATACTTTGAGAGGCTAAAGCTCCAAGACGAAAAGATTGTGCAAGATAAGACTTTACAGTTTCAATTTGCATAATAATAGCTATATAAAGGCAAAAAAAATTTTAGGTAACGTCTATAAATCCAAATCTAGCCAAAAACATTTCATAGTTAAAGTAGTTTGTGAACATTACTAAGAATTAAAAAAAAACTTTTATAATCATTATTAAAGAATAATCAACTTTAGCTTTAGTACTATTTTAGGTATAATGTAGGCATACTAGACCTAATTTTGGCTCGAAACGGAAGTAATTGTTAGATTCTTTCTGATATATGTTCCTTGGGTCCCACTGAACTTCTCCGAAAAAATTGCTAGGAATCAGACATGGGGAACCCCCCGAAATTTTAAAAAAATGGTCGTCATCTTGGATACTTTACAGTTCAGCGATCGGATGGTGCGTGGTGTGTGGACAGACATTGTGTGTGGACAGACATGACGATCGAGCAAATCTTAGTGCGATCTATGAAGGTTAGTGGCAGATTGACACAAGGACGAAATCTGTCTGACAGCGTCGTAGCGCGTTGGATTTGCACCATGTCGGCAAGTCTCCAGGTGACAAAAGCAGTAGAAGCGTTCGCTGAGGTGACTGGTAAATCATCCGACCAGCATGTCCCTTTATCAAGATCGTGACAAAGTCGAGATAGCAGTGATTGGAAGAAATTCGTAGTTCGGCTCAATCAAGATTCCCCCTTTTAAAAACGTGACGAGCTCATTTCTCTCTCTCTCTCTCTCTTCCGGAACCATCGCCGACGACAGAATTAACTGCGACTTGGCTGAGGAATTAGGTGAAAATGCTCTCAGATGAATCGTAGGAAAAACCTTTGCAAGTGTGACCCTGAAGAGGAAGGCCCAAGTTTTCACAATGGTCGCTATGTCAAAAGCTATTACTGTGAACAAGAAGTCTATAGTTGTCAACCCGAACCTGCTGTTTCACCGCATTGTCTGCATTGTAATAAGTGAGAACGACCTTGAAGAATGTCTACGGAGTTACACCGTACGCTCAGTCGTTTTTCGACAACGTTGGTCATCGCGCGGGAACTAAATTCAAGATTGTCCAAGCTATCGACAAGGTGTGAATATTAGCAATAAATTGCCTGAAAATCCAAGCTACGTTCTCAACTGTGGAGATCTCTTGCATAGGGAGCATTAGCCCCGTCCAGCAACGTACGGCGATGTATGCAACGCCTACTTGGACTACGTTAATCATAATTATGGAAGAAATGTCACCGTACTATTCGACGAGTATAAGCCAAGTACGAAGGATGCCGTGCATAATAGACGATCTGTTGGGAAATCCGCTGCGAGGGTTGATGCAGATTCATCGAACGCCGTGACGCGCCCACAAGAGCAATTTTTGTCGAACGTCAAGAACAAGAAAAAATTCCTCAAACTCCTTACTATAGAATTCAAAAAGCGGATGTCTTGGCTTTTGAAACGGCGAAAACTCAAGTGGAATCAAAACGATCAGCTGTCGTAGGAGGAGCTGACTCAGATCTACTTGTACTCATCGCTGCCTTGACAGAACCCCAAAGTGACGTGTACATGTTAGTTCCGGAAAATTTATTGCTGCAGAGAGTTACATGAAGGCCTTGGTAGCATGGTTAAACATATGGTTTTCATACACGCGTTCATGGGATGCGATACCACCTCTGCGTTCTACCACAGAGCTCCGATCTCAGGTTCAACAAGCTTCAAAAGGATTGTGAGCTGCAGAGCGTTGTAGAAATATTCAACAACCCAAACGAATCGTAGGACCGAGTTGCATCTGTAAGTAAGAGATGTTGATTGGGATTGTTGTCTGGGAGATTCGGCACTTATCAATTTAATTTTTATTTTGTTTTGTTTTTAGAGGAGAAATACATAGTTCAGCTGGTAATAGTAGCTGTAGATCGTTCCTACCAAAGCAGCCGCCAAGAGGCGTTCCAAAATCGCTCTAAAATGATAATCGTTCCGAGGAGCGCTATTTTTTCGTTATTTTGGAACTGGTATTGAGTTTGACAGGTGTCATTTGAAAAAGCAATATGGCGGACGACAAGATGTATGCGGTTGGGGGAAAAAGGTACTATATTTATCACTAGGCGCGAAAAATTTGAATTTTTTAAATTCCGTAGTAGTCGTCGTCGTCATGGTTGCTACTCGTAGAGGTTTCGGGATGACGCGGGAATTATTTGAGCTTATCTATATTTGAATAGTTGTCATTTTGAAAAAAATTAAACGAGCTACGGGCGGGCGGACGCGCGCCTTAAATTGTTATTTTCTAACTAGATGTTTAAAAAGTTACTAGATGTATCACTAGATTTTTTCGGTATTTTGGAACGGTTCATTGTCAGCTGTCATGCTGATAACAAATAGATTTGGGGGAGAAAAGTTACTAGATTTTTCACTAGATTTTTTTCGGTATTTCGGAACACATCATTGTCAGCTTTCATATGGAAAAAAGCAATATGGCTCTGTCCATTCACTCAAAAAGCAATATGACGCGAAATTTATAAAATAACTCCACATTTACAATGAAATCAGATGAAGGTAAGTGGAGGTAAGTGAAGGACTCGACAAAACGAGATATAAAAAACCACACGGTTGGTAAGAAACCTCTAAACTACATTATGAACCTCGCGAGTCTTTCACCTACTTCCGCTGCCGTCGCCAACATAGTCTAAGTGTGTGTACTACCAAGTCCACGCGTGGAAGGGTAACATCTTGCCTCCTAAAGGTTGGGGCTGGGAAATTGAATCGTGTTTGAACCGTAGTGTACCGGACTATGAAGATGAAGACGATCCCGATCCCAAAGACAATTATGAAGATGAAAATATTATGGAAATGAAACAAAGTAGGGAAGGCGTAAGAAGGAGTAAAGTTTAGTAAAAGTTAAAAGTTCATTCTTGTATTTTGCAATTTCTGTTTTTATTTTACTACAATTAATAATATATGATTTGTTTATCTTAAAAATTTAAACGTAATAATATGGTCTCATTTTAAAATAAAAAACAACGACGAAAACAGCACATTTCTATGAATTTCCGATCTTGAGTTATCACCATTTTTAAAAATTCCAAGATGGCGGCTCTTTTTGAAAAAAGGTAAGGGTGGTTTACTGCAAATCTAAAATATACAATAGGAAAAGACGTTTTAATCTATTTTCTAACGCAAACCTTGCATTGTAGTGCAAACCAAAAGTTTTTGTGATTGTCCGTTCCCTAGTTATGCTCATTTTGGAAAATTCCCAATATGGCAGCCGTTTTGAAGGGTAGTTTTGACTTTTATTGTTTGTTTATAGTTTTAACTGATTCTACTGCAAAAAATACGCATTTTAGTGTACAAACTGGGTGTTTTCTTTAGGACTGTGTTTCCGAAAAATGGCTATGTCGAGAAAATCCAAGATGGCAGCAATTTTTTTTAATTTCTGGGAGTTCCCCATGTCTGATTCTTGGCGATTTTTCTGGAGACGTTCAATGGAATCCAAGGAGCATATATCACAAGGAATCAGTTTTCTAACAATTATTTCCGTCTCCGACCCTAATATGCCAGTACTAGTATGTAACTCTATATAATTTATTTTTGTTTTGGAATATAAATGAATAATTAATACGAGATGATTTAATTTCCAATTCTAAGATAGCTTAATTTGTTTAAAGTTGTATTACAAGTACCTGTAGACTTGTAAAAAATATTGCACCAGATGTCAAATGACACTAAATGGTGGAATACTTGAATTTTTAATTAATGTACTATGTTAACATATCTTAGAGAGTTTCAGAGGTTATTTTCTAATTTAAAATGACCAGTATAAATGATCTAAAAAACAATATTTATATGTAGGGTCAAAAGATTATAAAGCACTATGTATACAATTTTTTTAAACATGCGTATCCACTAAGCGTCCGTGTTTGTATCTTAAAAGAAGGCGTGTACCTCTGCACTATAGTCTTAACTCATTCTTCATCGTGAATACAATAGAAATTGTGTACACAAAAGAAGAATCATAACTTTAGATAGGTTGAATAAAAATGAAGAAGCATGCCCACTACTCGATCTTCATGTTATACGCCCTCATCAGGAAAAAAAAACCAACACGAAATGTCTTAAGTTACGTTCTTCCTCGCGATCGTACTCATCGTGCGCTAAGTGCTGAGTACATTATCAACAGTAAGGTATCAGCTTCCCATATAGGAGCACTTCGTGAGAATATTTTTAAGAGAGAAGCTACAAGCAGTAGTTAGACTTTTAATAATTATAACCATTTGTTTCTATATACAGGAGTGTCTTTTTAAAATAAAAATGTATTAAACCTGTTTGCGTTATTAATAAAGAAGTATTAGGTTGGAACAAACACTTTTTAGCACATCCTCTCTGACTTTAAATAATTTTCGTCTGTATACTTTATTACAAGCTGGCGCAATCGTACAAGGGCATACATTACATTCATTTTGAAATATTTGTCTAGACTTAGACAGGCTAGCATCAATATGTTTACCTCGTTTGTACACAGCAGCCGATCTAGTATTCAACTTTGGGGGCGAGTGGGGGGGGGGGAGGCAAAAATATTTCTGGAGTGACGTATGATAGGATAGAACTGGTTAAACCTACAACATGACATTAAACTCAATGCAGTATTCAACAATTTCGGTTTTCATATTGAATTCATCGTTTCTATGTTCTTCATGCCATTGCGAAAGTTCCGTGGAAACGTGGAATTTAGGTAATGGCAAATTGAAAATAATTTACATGAAGGAGCTGAACCTTCTTCGTTCCCTTTCTCCTTCAACTTTCACGAGAATAAATTATACAAAAATGTCGATTGATTATATAAAGATAAATAATTATCGTACAAATATATAAATTTTGGTATTTAATTTGTTGTAAGTTTTTAAATATTTCATTTATAAACCAATTACTTTAATCGTTCTAATTAATTTAATTTAATCAATTTAATAAACTATCGTTTGTCTGGCTGGCTGTTATAATGCTAGTTGCAGTTTTCAAATGGATTTTTATAACTATTTAAAATATGTTGCATAATATAATATCTATATAGTTATAATGTTTAACTTACCTCTTGCATAACATGCTATGGAATCAGCGAACCATTACCATTCTTTTCAAACATTGCAAAACATTGAAGTACATTTGCTAAAAGATTCCATGTTTGAGAGATTAAACGTTTTCAGGTATATTTGAGGTTATGGCGATCAGAATACCTAAATTAGAGAATCAAACGTTGAATTATTATACAAATATTTGTGGACGTGATCACGACCCCATCTTTCATATACTGGAAATCATACGACATACGTTTTATTATATTTTGCATAAAACAAAAGTTGATCTATTTAACACAATAGATGCTTATGGTAACTAATCTACCTGATCCCCATATTTGCTTACTTTGCTATGTATTTAAAATAAATGCGCATCTCTTGAACGTCTTGAATGCGCATATTTCTTTGTTGCAGCATTTTTGTTCTGAACCACATTTTTTCTTTTTTATTGTATTTGATGGGTTCTGCGCTATAATTGAGTGATTCTTAAATAAATTTTGTCAGGTTTCCCACTGCTCTATTATTTTTGGTTCTGGGATAAATTTGAAGCTTGCATGTACAAATTTCAGCCAAATTATTTTGGTTGTTTGCTTCTTGATTTAACTTCTTAAAACTGCCTATTTCAACTAGCACTGGAAGGTAGTAGGGTGAGAGTGCATCTCATGCAATAGAAATATGTCAATTAAATTATTTTGTAAGTACTAATTATTTTGTAAGCACATATCTAATGATTTTTGCATTTAAAATGAATATTTTTATGTTTGAAAAAGGAGTAAAAAACCTTTAATAAAATTTCTTATAAGAAACATGTGAGTTGATCGCGGGTAAACCCTTCACCCTTGGAATCGATATCCTCAAAATAATAATAAAAAAAATAAATAAAATGAATTCACCATAAAATAATTGGTCAATTCAGGGAACCGTTTCGGGTACAACGGGAGAATGTAGTGCTCACAATACAGTATTTTGTATTGTCAGCAGAAATATATAAATGTTCCAAATATACAAATCAACATTAATTAAAAATAATTGGGAAATACCTTTATATCATTAGAACGATTAGTTATTAAAAAAAAATGTGCAATAAATCTTATGTTCCACAAAGTGCTATGAGATTTTGCTTTTCGTATCAAAATTTTTTATTTTTGTTTTGTTTTACGTAGGAAGTGGCGAAACCTTCAAAAGGCGAAGGAAGCCCGATGCATCCGACAGTGTGAGATTTTTACCCACTAAAACTCTACTCCCTGTTGGGATTGTATATTGTTGGGAGATTGGAGAGTTTGTTTGAAGAAGGCTTTAGGATTTATCATCCTCTT
>WYDF02018985.1:0-13282 GCA_009867245.2 Adranes taylori
AAATAATTTGTTTGTAAGAACATAGTCCACTAGTATGAGTTATTGAATGACTGCGTTTACAACGACTTTCTGATTGCATTTATGGCATATGATTCTCTTTTTTGTGTTTCTTAATATTAATTTCCGTTAATCGGTACATTTAGTGGTCCAATGCGTAAAACTTTTCTGCCTTCAAATATAAACCTTCCAATTTAGACTTGCTTTAAGAATATGGGATAAAATAATTCGGGATATTTCAGTTACAGTGCAAGTTTTGTCCGAAGGTAAAATATATTGTAATGTAGAATGCATAGGTTATTAATACTTGTATCTTCGCTTTTAAAATATAAATTTATTATCTATAAGAATGTATAAGTGAATTGAAAAATGTGGAGTCTGTGATGAAAATTACGCAACAGTTTTAGAACGCAACAGTTTTTGAAGACAAACACAGTAGAGGTTTGTCTTCAGGATTATATCTCGCGTGGGAGGCATTTCAGTGTGCCAACGTTTCGCCAAAGTCACATCTCGCACTGTCGAGACTAAGAGAAAGTCTGAAAAACTTATTGTGTAATGCGTTTCACATACGACTTTTCTGTTCATCTTTCTACGTCAGCGCTGGCCACATCTTCCATGGCCACATGAAAATGTAATACGGGAAATTCATCAGAAAATATATTCAGATTTCTGTTAAAAATTGAGCAGGTCGCAAACAGTCTGTTTGATTTAACAGTCTCTAAGTACGCGTCTTTTTTACTTTATTATTTTTGTCGGTTTTTATAAAAAGAATGTCGCATATTCAACTGTGAATAAGCATTTATATTACTATAAATTTTGATTAAGGAACTGAAACATGTGAAGTTCTTTGAATCTTATTCTGAGTAAATTATTTTATTTCAATGTCAATAATTTTCATTTCATAACAAGCTAACAATTAATTAACCTTTATTTAAATATTACATACTACCTAGTTTTTATATTTATCTACGAATAGAACGTAAAATTTAACGGTCACGTATAAACTTTATGCAAGTTTAATAAATCAGAACCGTATTGTATTCGAATACCTTATACACAGTATTCGAAGAAAACTTTATGTAAATCAAGTAAATCTTAAGCACTTCTTGTTTTATTATTTGGGATAATTGTAAACCCACTATAATTGCCGCTACATGCAAAATAAATTATTCGGTGATCAATGGAGTATTTTAAAATCAATCGTGTTTATTTCTTCATGGGCCGTACTTGTTTTATTAAGGGCTATTCCATATCCCAAATTCAAACGTGAAAATGTAACGTTTCTAGCAATAAGAGAAAGCTAACAGATCATTCTCAAAAATATGGTAATATTACGATTACCAAGGACTTAACAAATCGGCAAAGGCAATTAGAAAATTTCTGTAATCACACAAGAAATGGTAAAACTGATATAACACTTAAGTATGTTAATGGAAAACTTTCAATTGTAAAATTGAAGAATACATGGTCTACTCAAAAAATGTTTTATTCTAATTTTTTGACACTAGATGTCACTAGCGTTCCGAAAGTAACTATATTTTCGTTGTTAGTTCCAAAAGTAGCTATATTTCAAACTCAAGGTGGGTACAAAATTACATTTATATAAGTATAGGCTACATAGAGTAGATTTTGTGAAATTTTTAGTGCTTCGGAAAAATCTGTGGCCGGTAAAAATTTGTAGGCAGTGTACCCTCTGAGCAGTGTGTCTCTGAGGCCCTGTCGTCGTCGGCATTACGTCATCTATTTGAAACGACAGGTGGCTACGCACTGGTATTTTAAATTAAATTATAGTTAAGTCCTCACTTGCAATAAAACCATGTGATTTAAAGGTGATTTACTAAATTAAGTCTACTAATATGACTACTCGTTCAATTTTAGTGAAATAAAAGTTTATTTACAATCTAAGGCCAATAAATAAAGCCAATGAATATGAGATTTTACGTAGTTATTTAGCATATATAAGTTACATTACAATACATCGGTGACATTAAAAATATAAGCATTTCACCATTTTCGACGATCGTTGTTTCTTCTTTGATGACTCATTAACAAATTATACATTTTTCTAATGGTATTCTTTTTAGAGTCTTCAATTAGATAATTTCTTCATTAGTAGTATGATCGGAGTTGATGTATCTTATTTTTTTTACTCTTTGATCAGAACTACTTAGAAAAGATTCTTCATTTTCCACATGTAAAGCAGCAGTTTCTGCATTTACAGCATTTTGCGTGTTTGCGGCATTTCCGCATTTCTAAATAGAAGTGTTTATCCATTTTTAATTATTTGTAGTTACTTTTGGAACTACAAATGAACAATTGGGAGAATAAATTTAGAAATCTACCGCAATTGAGGCTGCTTGGAAAGAATGTTAGAACAGACAAGCAATTAAACTTGAATAATTAATTAAAAATATAACTTAAAATTAGGGCTGATTTAATATGCCATTAATTATTTGATTTAATTTAATAAAAATTAATTAAATTAATTACTTTTAGAGTACTGCGTAATCTATTAAGATGTATTGCATTATCTCTTGGGAATTAAAATTAGGTAAAAATAAAACGCGATGTACTTAGTAATAACGTTAAAAATTAACTCGTTCATTCTTACAATTAATAATCAATATACACTGAATGAATAAAAAGCAAATAACACAAGTATAAACAATTAAACTCACGTAGTAATAAAAAAAACTTTGAACTGATTACGAACAAATAAAACCATAAATCAATTAGTCAAATTTATAATTAAAGAAAATATTATATTTTAGTAAAATTTAAATAATAAGAATTTTTTTAATTTTTCCATATTCATCATTGGTTAAACAACCAACGTAAATCTAGTTACTTTTGGAACGCTAGTGACATCTAGCGTTAAAACAATTATATTAAAAATTACATAATCTCAAAATGTTTGTTTACATTCTTATCAACTCGACGATATACGAAGATATATGAAGAATAAGCAAAAAATATGCGAGAAACGACTTCTGATCATTTGGTAATATTTTAGTACATTTTACGAATAAGTATTAGTATGGTGAATGAATCAGAAGTGCCGGAGAATCGACCTCAACGCATTCACCAAATGACATTCTGTCAAATAAGTTATCTGGATGATGAATGTCTGGGACCTTACTAAGCGAGAATCAGCCGTTTTCCTCTATTTGCGCTTCAGATGTCAAGAATTCTCACTTATTCTTCGCTAGTTCTATCTGAAAATGTTTTTGTTAACTTATTATTTCTCTGCACGGAGCTTTGTTCTGCTGGAGATTTCTATTCATAGGTTTCTGATAAAAATCCTTGCTGTATGGATCTTGCTCGTCTTAACAGAAAGTCTAGTTTATGTTTTTTCTTTTCCCATGTAACATGTTTCTTTTGTGTAATTATTTTTTCATGTCTTAAACATTCCTGTTGATTACTCACTTTTGGCGTTTCTTTCTTATACATTTTTCATTTCCTCTCTGTTTCGTTGTCTTCTTTATCTTATCTTGTTTTCCAGAGCTATAAGATTATCAGTTCAGTTTATGAGCCGATTAAAAGGCTCAGTTAGAGATATGTCTTTTTTAATTTTGCATATAGTTTAAACAAAAAGCAAGTTTAAATTCAAGTCCTTTATTTTATCAAAGTACCTGCCACCATTGTCGGTGCACTTTTGCATTCGCTCAAATCAAATGTTAAAGCATTATTCCACTCTTCAATGGGTATGCATGAAATGGTCATTTGGAAAGCATTGACTGCATCTTCAGGTGATTGAAATCGTTTATCGCACAGTGCATTCTTGATGGCTGGAAATGTAAAAAAATCGTTGGAACTTAAGTCAGTGCTGTACGGAGGATGATCGACGTTTTGTTGCTCCAAAAACTGAAATATTTATTGTGCTGCGAGTTGTTTTCTCTATGCTTAGAAATTATTTCTGGCAAACAAACGGTTCTGTAATAATCAGCAGTTACCGTGCTTCGATTTTGTAAAGGAATTGTACCCACATGTCCGGATTTTTATACAAAAGTTGCGACCATCTTTTTTGACACACTGCGGGAACTGATGAGTCTTGTTGACGATACTGTTCACATTTTTGGAGAGGCCTCTGTTGAAACTATTCAGAGTTCTTCCGCACCAACTGACACAAGCTGCCATTTGGCCCTCGGTCAACAGATGTGGGATCCGGCGAGGAATTAACTTTCTCACGTCCAACTCATCATATAAAATGTTTTGGATTGAGGTATTAGAAATGTCGAGGGAACACTCGTTCCGCCGGTAATTTACTTGACGATCTTTATTAATAATATCGCTCACATCATTAAAGATTTCATGGGTGGCCGCTGATTTTGATGAACCTAACCTAGGATCATCACTGAGATTTGTGTGTTCACGTTTGAATTCAGAATGCCAACGAGAAATTGTCGATTGATATGGTGCTTCATTATCAAAAGTAGCTAACAACTCGGAAAGACATTGCTGTTGGGATAAGCTTCTTCGAAAGTTGTAAAAAATTATCGCTCTGGAATGTTCTTGATTGAATTAATTTGGGAACAATACGTTTTGTTACATATAACCTATGTGGCTATATGCAAAACTAAAATTACATCCTCGTATAAATATAATATTGAAAAGCTTAAGAAACACGATTTTTTTCGGAACATGAGAAGCAACAAGAGAGAAATACTGCAAAGTTGTGATGAATTACACCTAATTTAAACCGAAACTAACTTTTCGGTAATACTTCAACCTCTAAAACCTGTTTGAAACGCGCAAAACTTTCAATCTATACGGAACGGAACGCGAATTAGTCAAACAAGGTATATAATTCCGTAACAGAGAAATCTCAACGGGAATTCCCATCTACTCAACTCTATACGAATGAACGGAGTCGAACGAGCGGTTTTCTTCGAAGAGAGAACGTTGTGTCTGAGTATTGGAGTTAGGTTAGGGAACTACTATAGTTATTGCAGTAGTAGCAGTAGTATAAACGTAAGCAAGAGGGATTCCTCAAGGGAGGCATTACCTGATGTCCGGGAAAACAAGCTGCTATCGGGCGTGCAGTAATGTTTTACGAAGCGTCTCTTTCGAATCGAGTTGGACCGTAGAGAATGAAAAGGCATGTAACAAATTAATTTTCGTAAATATTTTTAAGTACCATAGAAATCAGGATAATTTGAGTTAGTATAAATTGATGTAATCTACTTATACAATTTCATTAGGCCTATTAGTGTATACATTAAATTAAGATTTTCTTAAAGAGGAAACAATTTGCTGATTTAACACAAATAATTTAAAAATTCAAAAATGACACCTAATTAAATTTAAAAATTCTACATTTGATTGTCACTTTACACTGCCATGAGCACTAACTGTAAGTTATATTTTTAAATTGGAATCTTTTAATAAAACGACTTGAATCGCTTACCTAACTAATTTTTAATGCCCGCCTAGCAAACGTCCGAAATGATCTTCGCTAGCTGTAGCCTCCTAATCATATGGCGTAAAATCATACGATGACGAATCGGATGCCGGTGCCATCTTTGTTGAGTTCGTGTGCTTAGAATTTTCTGAACTTCTACGAACAGTTAAAAGTAAAATATAATTTGAATCGATTTTAAATTTATAGAAATATAACTTATGAAGCTATGGATAACTAGCTTCCAGCAAATCACATTTAATTCAACCCATTATTTTTCCGTACGTGGCACTATTCTTATGTTTCATACATTGTAGCTAAAAAAAATTCAAATAATTTTTTCAGTAAAACATTACAATCTAACTTTCCAACAGAACAAATTGTAACAGGCGTCAAACATCCACTGATTGATTAATCATAATCCTCAAACATATCGAAATGTCATGACTAAATGTTTGAAGGCCATAATACAAAGTCGTTTGATGTTTCAAATAATGCTTCATTTAACAGAAAATGTTATTTTGCATTCATCATTTTCATTTTATACATATTATGCCGTTCAATACATGAAAAGTTTAAAATGTTGCTCATTATATATATATATATATATATATATATATATAGATATCAATGAATACATACAGTTATATAAAAACAGTAAAATATATTGAAGAACCATGACTTTTAAATCCAGAGATCGAAAACAAATAAAGCGTACTTTTGAAAATAAACGTGGAAACTACGGAGAATAGAAACTTATTCCCATGATGCGATTTGAAAACGTTGCAGTCTTCTTGTGATATACGAGGCTATCTTTTAAGTATTTTACAAAAACAATGAAAGGAAAAAATTATTGTTTAGTAAAAATCGATTTATTGCTTTATAAAATATTGGTTCTTAACTCTTTTATAATTAAGTCTAATATAGTTTTGCATGCAATTTATATCAATAGTCGGAACATGTTTTATTCCGAAAGTGGTATCTGAAAAACATAGGTTCTGAAAGAATAGATTCTTCAGGTAATGGAAATCGTTGTCCACGTACTTTTTCTTTGACATGTGGACACACAAACAGTTATCAGGTGAAAACGCAATGATACATTGATTTGATATTATTCTTTTTCAGATATAATCAATTAAACAATCACTTAGGAACGAAACATGCTGTGTGACAGTTGGCATGACCATAAAAAAGTATGTGACTTATTCGCTTAGTTTTCCTTACTTCATCAATGATTTCTAGGAAACAAATAGTTGTACATCATTCTGCTGTAAATGTTACTTCATTATCTGAAATAACTGTAGCGATATCTCTGGTATGACCGAGAAAGCAAGCATAGAAAGCTTCGTAAACGAACACCTAATTTTAACTCAACAGATGTGATTCATTTTGGAACACCCAACCAATTGATGGTGGCTAGTTTCCAACTTATACAAATATATCCAAGAATCGTCTCCAGCTATAATAGTATATGGCTTTGGCATTACTGCGATAGAAACTTTTTGAGATTGCATAAATTATTTCTAAAGTTCCAAAAGTTTCTTTTTTTCCTCTTTCCTTTACACACCTAAATGTTTATGCAAAATCAAATGCAGTGCGGAGTTCGATATACCAAAGCAGTCTTTCATTTCGCGGTTTATCTCAAATCGATTCCCTGCGTTCATCTTGAGTATCGTTATTTCTTGTAGCAACAACCGACTTTGGTCGTTTTCTACAAAATTCATTACTGAGGGAAACACAATCACATAAAAATTCAGAAAAATTATAAATAGGTATCTTCTGTTGTAGTTTATTACTAAAAGTTACAAAAAAGAAAGCGATTCGAGACATTGCTGTTTAATTGAGCTCAGGCCTTTACTAAAATCTTAAAAAGTTATCAAACGAAAAGATTCAAGTAATGTGTGAAAATTGTTTTTCACACAACGCGATTCGAGAAATCGCTGTTGAGTTAAGGCCTTAAAGATCTTAAAATATAGCGTACGCAAAACTTCATGTCAGCGTCTAGTTTCTGACAACCACAAGAAGCGATTCAATACATCGTTCTTAAGTTGCCTTAAGTTAAAGCTTTAAATTAAAAAAAATATCTTTTACAAACCTTCATATGAATTTCCAGTTTTTTAGAAAATTGTTTTTCACAACAGCGATACAACAGGGACATCATTGTTGAGTTAAAGCCTTTCTAAAATCTTAAAATATTTTCCTACGCAAGCCTTCAGGTGAATTTCCAGTTTTTCAGAAAGCTGTTTTTCACAAGAACCGATTAGAGACAGCATTGTTAAGTTGCGTTGTGTTGAGATCTTAAACCTTAAATAAGTATCCTAGATAAACCTTAACGTAAATTTCCAGTTTTTCACAACCGCAGAAAGCGATTTGCGCCATCGTTGTTATGTTGCTTTGAGTTGAGGCTTTTAATCTTAAAAAAAATATCCTACGCAAACCTTAACTTGAATATTCAGATGTTCACAATATTACTTCTTCCAAAAATCGATTCGATACTTCGTTATTGAGTTTTTGCTCAAAATCTCTTGCCAGAAACAGGTTCGAGACATCGTTGTTTAGTTGAGGCCTATACCAAAATTTTTATAAGGTATCCTACGCACATTTTGTTGTAAATTTCCAGTCGTTTACAAAAGTGCTTGTCACAGAAAGCGATTCGAGGCATAGTTGCCAAGTTGTGTCGAGTTAAAGCCTTAAATCTTCAAAAATCGTCCTACGCGTACCTTCTTGCGAACCTTCTTGACAAAGTTGTTCATTTGTCTGAAGTTAAGTCTTTAAATCTTAAAATATTATCCTACGCAAACCTTCAGTCAATTTGCATTTTTTCAGAAAATTGCTTTTTACACAATACGAGTTGAAACGTCGTTATTGAGTTGCCTTACGTTAGAGCTTCAAATCTTAAAAAAATCCTATGCAAACCTTCATATGAATTTCTAGTTTAACACAAAATTGCTTTTCACACAAGTGACGCGGGACATCATTGCTGAGTTAAAGCCTTTCTGAAGTCTTAAAAAATTATCCTACTCAAACCTTCATGTGAATTTCCACTTTTTCACAAAGTTGCTTTTGATAAAAACCGATTAAAGCCATCGTTATTAACATGCATTGATTGAGACCTTCAATCTTAAAAATGTATCCTACGTAAATCTTTACATGAATTTCCAGTTTTTCACAAGCACAAAAAGCGATTTGAACCATAGTTTTTAAGTTGCATTAAGTTGAGGCTCTAAATCTTTAAAATAAAATCCCGCGTCAATATTCACGTAAATTTCCAGGTCACAAAATAGCTTATCACAAAAATCAATTCGTCGTTGTTTCGTTCAGAGTTTTAACAAAATCTTAAGAAAATCTCCTACGCAGACTTTCATGTGAATTTCCAGATTTTCACAAAATTGCTTTTCATAAGAACCGATTAGAGACATCGTTGATAATCGAGTTAAGACCTTAAAACTTAAAAATGTATTCTACGCAAACCTTTACGTAAATTTCTAGTTTTTCATAAATACAAACACAAAGCAACGTTGAAGCAACGTTGTTAAGTTTCGTTAAGTTGAGGCTTTCAATCTTAAAAAAATAACCTACCCAAGCCTTCACATAAATTTCCAGGTCTTCACAAAATATCTTCCCACAAAAATCGATTAGAGATGTCGTTGTTGGGTTCAGAGTTTTAATAAAATCTTTACAAAATCTCCTACGCAGACTTTCATATGATTTTCCAGTTTTTCACAAAATTGCTTTTCACAAAAAGCGATCAGAGATCTCGTTGTTGAGTTACGTCGAGTTGAGGCCTTATATATTAAAAATATATCCTACCGAAACCTTCATGTGAATTTCCACTGTTTGACAAATGTGCCTTTCACAAAAACTGATTTGAGACGTCGCTGTTAAGTTGTTTCAAGTTAAGGCTTTAAATTTTAAAATATTATCCTACGCAAACTTTCACGTCAATTTCCAATTCTTCACAAAACTGCTCTTTACACAATGCGAGTCGAAACATAGTTGTTGAGTTGCTTTGAATTGAGGCAATAAATTTAAAAAATATATCCAATGAAAAGCTTCATGTGAATTTCCAGTGTTTCACAAAACTACTTTTTACAAAAATTGAGTTGAGACATCGTGGTTGAGATGAGGCTTGCAATACAATTTTTAAAAAAATATTCTTCCCAAACCTTCACGTGAATTTCCAAGTTCAAAACTGTTTTTCAAAAAAATCGTTTCGAGAGATCGTGGTGAGTTGAGGGCTTTACTTAAATCTTAAAGGAATATGCAACGCAAACTTTAATGTGAATTTCAAGTACAAAATTGCTTTTCGCAAAAACCGATTCCAAACATCATTGTTGAGTTGCGTTCTTAAATCGCTTAAAAATGTTATATGAATTACCGTTACGTGAATTTCAAGTTTTTTACAAACTTCCTTCTCACAAGAAGCGATGAAGATGTCTCTTACATATGCGAATGATATAGCATGTATGGAGAGTCATAGGGAAGAGATGAAAGAAATGATTGGGCGAGTGCAGAGATACATGGACAGAAGAGAATTGGAAGTGAATGTAGAAAAGACAAAACTAATGGTGTATAAGAAGGGAAGGAGGGAGTGTAGAAAGGATGTATTCGATATAGGCGGAACAGAGGATTGAAAGAGTAAATAAATATAATTATTTAGATTTCTTATTGGCTCAAACTGGTTCACGTAAGAAACATGTAGAGGTAGTGACGACAAAGGCAAGAGGAGTTAGAGAGAATGTGGATGGTATGGAAGAGAAAATTTGGGGAGTCAGTGAGAATGAAGTGAAGATTATGGAATAGGAATATTAGGAATTAAATAGTAATGCATGAGATTGGGAAATATAAATGCTGGATAAGTGGAGTAAAAAGAATAGTGAAGTTTGAGGAGAAGGTTGGTTAAAGTGTACATCGAGGGAATGCAGAATGAGGGAGCAGTTGGAAAGGATGATGGATGTGGAAAGGCAAGAGAGATATGGAAGAATAAATGAAACTAGGTATTAAAGTAAGTATATGCGGATTATGGATGAGAGACATCGTTGTTGAGTTGCATTAAGTTGAGGCCTTAACTCTTAAAAATTTATCCTACTCAAACCTTCTGGTGAATTTCCAGAGTTTCACAAATCTGCTATTCATAAAAAATGGATTTGAGACATCGTGACTGAGATGAGGCTGTTACTAAAATTTTAAAAATTATCCTTCCAAAACCTCACGTTAATTTCCAATTCTTTACAAAATTGCTTTTCAAACAAATCGTTTCGAGACAGCGTTCGTGAGTCGAGGGCTTTACTTAAATCTTAAAGGAATATGCAACGCAAACTTTAATGTGGATTGCAAGTACAAAATTGTACATCTCAATTTCGTAAAAACCGATTCCAAACATCGTTGTTGAATTGCCTTGATTGAATTGTTAAATCTTAAAAAAATATCCTACACAAACCTGCGCGTGAATTTCCTGTTTCTCAGAAAATTTCTTTTTACAAATAGCAATTCGAGACATCATTTTTGACTTACCGACACTTACCTACACAAACCCTTGCATATTTCTAGCTTTTCACGAAATTGCTTTCCACACAAAACGTTTCGAGATGTAGTTGTTGAGTTGAAACTTTTACTAAAATCCTAAAAAATTATCCAACGCCAACTTTCATCTGAATTTCTACTTTATTATAAAATTGATTTTCAGAAAAAGTGATTTGAGACATTGTTGTGGAGATACTTTCTTAAATGTCATGAAAATATTATTTGAATTTCTATTGCGTGAATTTTAAGTTTTTTACAAACTTCTTTCTCACAAGAAGCTATTCGAGACATCGTTTTTGAGTTGCGGCCTGAGATGTCAAAAAACTGTAAGCCACATTATCTTCGATGTTAATGTGGCTGATGATATTGAGTATATATAAGGAGTATTACGCAGTATGGTGCTGAAGTGTGGGTGGTTAAGGAGAGAAAGGAACTGGAAGGTGGGATAATGACGTACATGAAGAGAGTGCTAGGAGTGGAAAAATCGACGCCACTCTGTGAGACAATAATTGAATGATAGTGAGATAGTGAGACAAGAATTGAATGAAATAAAATGTTGGGTGAATGGTGTGAAGAAGATGGTAAGGTATGAAAGGAAAGTGATAGGGGACGTAAGCGAAAAATTTGTTAAGAAAGTATATATAGAAGCTACGGGATGCAAGAATGAAGAATAGAACGAATGGGTGGGAGAAATAAGGAGGCTATATGAGAGGTGAATAGTATGAAAGGGTGTATCGGGGGATAAGTAGTGAAATTGAGGTGGAATAGATGTCAATGGATATAGATTTACAAGAGAGGTACGAGAGAATAAGAAGAGGAAGGTATAACAAGAGATATGAATATTTGATTTGGAAGGTAGAATGTCTGAATATTTAAGATCAGAGATGGGTATGGATTGAAAAAGAATGATTGCAAGATTTAGATGTGGTAGTGAGGAAAGGCGAAACAAGTATTGGATGATTGAAGAATAAAGAAATAGTAGAGTGTGCGGAATGGAGGATGAAACATGTGAACATTGGATGAGCTGGTGTATGGAAATGGAATGGAATGAGGATCAAAGCCAGGTGGCTGTTAACTGGAGTGATGAAGGGAAGTACAGGGATATAACGATAAAAATTTTGGAAGTGAATAGGACAAGAAAAACAGTGATACTTGGTAGTTGTGTTTATCTCTTCTTCGCTCAATTTGTTTGCAAGTGTTTAAGAAGGTAGAGTTTGAGGGATAATGGAAGGGGAAGGATAGGGGTGGATAAGGGAGGATACGGTGAGGAATAGTCTACGGTAATATACTTGTGTGTTTGATAAGTGTTGAATTCTAATGTTCATTTTTAGAAGGGTTATGTTCTATATAAGGAGCAGATTGTTTGCAATTGTAGAGGGATAATGTAATTCAGTTTTTTTTGTGTTTTTACTTTTTTAAATAGAATTAGTGTATTATTTTTGTAATATTATTAGATAGGGGGCTCTTTTTAGTATGCTTATAATGTTTTTTCGTTTAAGATAGGGTAACTAGGAATAATGTTAATGTAAGCAGATTTTGCCAATACAGGTTTTTGAATTGTATAAAATCGCTTAAGACAAAGATGATTCAAGACATCCTTCTTGAGTTGAGGCCTTAAACCTTAAAAAAAAACTATCCTACGCAAACCTTCTTGTGAATTTCCAGTTTTTCACAACATTGCTTGTCACTAAAAAGCGATTCGATGCATCGTTGTTGAGTTGCGGTGAGTTGAGACCTTAAATCTAAGAAAATTATACTACACAAACTTTCGTGTGAAGTTTTTCACAAAATTGCATGTCACAAAAAGTGATTCGAGGCATCATTATTAGCATCATTGCTTTTAGTTGAAGTTTTAAATCTTAAGAAAATTGTTCCTCAAAAATTATTCTTTCTAAATATTTTTTTTCAAATTATAATGCGAGATCTGAGTAGCGCAGAAACAGGAAGAGAAGTTGTTTATATACTACTACATCTCGTCCAGTTGTGAACATTCTCTCACACTTTCACCGGATTTTGGACACTGGTTGAACAAAACCACGTTTAAAGCTTACCAGTTTCGTTGTAGCAACTTATTTAACAACTTATTCATAGCGGCTTTAGGAGTGACATTTGACACATTTAACAAATTTTAGAAACTGCGGCTAATAAAAAAACCATTACTAATTCAAATTTAATACACATAATAGTTAAAAACAGCACCAGCGCTAGACAATTATTCAGAGCTGGGGTATTAATCTAATCTGAATCTGAAGCATATTATTCACATCTCGCCTACGAAACTGTCTAAAAATGAACAAAGTTCTCCCAGAGAACCAGTTTGGTTTTAGAGCATCACGCTCTACTATGAACTCTCTTCTAAAATTT
>WYDF02018996.1:0-12933 GCA_009867245.2 Adranes taylori
ATGACAATATCACAGCCTACTGATACAGAAGGTTTTGCGCTATGGCCTTATAAATAATACATACGATTTACTGTCAAATTATGTAGATAATCGAAATCATTCAGTATATCTAGATAGCGCCTGCAGTAAAATATTACCAATCAACGTAGGAGTGCTTCAGGGATCTATACTTGGACCAACGCTCTTCACGATTTATATGAATAACCAAAAAAACCTAAATTGTAACTCCAGTATATATGCAGATGAGACGACGCTACAGTGACACACAGAAATACTTAAGAAATACTTGGTTAAAATACTTAAAAGATGAGCTATCTACTAGTGAAAAATGGTTTGCAACGAACCAACGTCTACTAAATAATGAAAACAAAAACCATATCTTACACAATGGACAGATGGAGAATGGCTGGTGAGCCAGTTAAACTGCTCGGTATAGTGACAGATCCAAGATTAACGTGGAAGCAACAAGCCGAAGAGCTCTCTAATTAATTGACCAAGACAACATTCGCAATAAAACAAATTAGAAAAGTATGCGGGACCGAAGCAGCGCTAACGGCTTATCATGCTTTATTCCATGCACAATTATGATATGCATTGGAAATATGGGATCACTCTACATATATGGAGATGGTATTCATAGAACAAAAAAGGCGGTAAGAAGTATAGAGGGTCAAACCAATAGACAGCGTTACAACCCCCTCTTCAGCAAACACAAAATCCTCACGGCTCCTGCAATCTACGACTACAAGATACTATGTGCTGTACACAACAAAAAACTCCTATCCTTTACACTTTAATAACGCATACATTTATTAATTATATCATACATTTAGTAATTATTCACACACTTTTACAACTCGTGGCTGTTTGTCGAATGTGCAAACATTTTTTTTGTAATATTCTTTAAATATTGGATTTTAGATTAAAATGAGTATTTCAAAATATTTCATATAGACGTTTCAAAATATTTTTCATATAATACATATAATTAATAAAAAAATGTTTAATAGTAAAACAAAAAACTTCTCTTACTGTATTCCTTCACCATCTTCTGTTATTGCCACAAATTGAATAGATTTTATTGCATCTTTGGATACGGTTGCATAATTAAAACAATTTATAACACTAACTGATGTACTAATGGAATATTTCGTTCCTCCCAAATGTCTAAAAAAAAAGAATAAATTAACCATGTTTTTGGTCCAAATTATTACTCCATCTGTCTAAATAGTGTCCGATTTAAAATACTTTTCAAAAATTAAAAAACACGCCATAAGTAATGAAAAATACTTGTCAGCTTGACATTTGAAAGTGAGGTTATTTAGGTAAGTAAAATCTTTATTGTCATAATTCTTGCTTCTTTTAAGCACCGGAATTATTTCTTCTTGTTACCATTTACTTGGAATGTCCTCTTATCCCATCCATACTGTATTCAGCCATCTCGTTAATGCTTTTATCCCATCTTCATTCATACACTTCCATAGATCTACAGTAAGTCTTAGATCTTCAACCCGCCAGGCCCACATGCATCCTCTCTTTCGCTTTATTTATCATTTCCACTACTTCATTCTCTATTATCTCCTCATCATTCCTCTATCACAATGCACTATATTTCCCCTCTTCCATATCACTTCCTACTTCTTTATTATTTTTTTCTTATCCACTCCTTTTAAGGAACGTAGTTTCCTTTCCCTGTTTATTCTGTTGAAAGCACTTTATCCTCTTTTTCAATTAAAGCAACAATTTTATGTTATTATTCTTACCCGGTTATTTCAAGAGAAAATCTCGTAATATTGTATAGGAAAAAGTTTCCATCTTTTGTTATAATGAGTAGATATTCTTCGCACGATGAAATTGTAAAGCAAACGACATTTGCCGTAAACTGTGTTCTAAAAATTATATTAGAGCATAATAGGTCAGCGAAAACTTGAAATGATTCATTGATCGCCAAATAAATTCGTTTCGAATGTGCTCTGGCAACAATGCTTGGCGATAAGTCCTGCAATAGATATAAAATTTATACTAAACATGACATTTATTCTTAATAATTCAATATAAACGATATACTGAATTTGATTTTTAAAATCTGGAACAAAAAGTAATATGTAACACAATATTTAAATATTTATGAAGTTTATCCAAACCCTACTGGAGTTGAAATTAAAACGAGAATCGCCTTTTATCTACTGCGAATTGGCAACTCCGTTTTTGCTAGGTACAATCTGACATTTGAAAGTCTCATTAGAATTTAAAATGTTTCATTTAAATTTGTTTTTGATACGCTTAGACGGTATTTGTAAAAACTTTGTTGTGCAAGGGCTTTAATCTTGTACAATTTTGGTTATTTAAAACTTCGGAACCTCTTTTGGAACAGAAAGTTTTATGTAGGTACTGGTTGCTACCTCGAAGGACCGTTGTTTATGTTTGAACAGTGGAAAAATATTTAAATATTTTTTACTTTTTGTTATATAATCAATTTTATATTATGTCAATTAAACACAAGGTTTAAGTACCAAGAAAAGGACATGTGGAGGATGAGGCCGTCATACTCCAAGATACTTTCGCTTAAAGCTTGTACTAAACATTTAAATATCATTGAGAAATTAGTGGAATATCTAGGTTCGGGCTACAGTCCTTATACTCCCAGATATTTCACAGAACAACATTAACGTCAATTACTGAAATATCTGGAGGATTTGGGCTACGGTCCTTATACTCCCGGATATTTCAACTGTCAATGGAATGAACATTCTAAAAAACTTAAATGTTAAATGTAATATTTATATACTTGTTACTTGCATTCCCAAATAATAAAGAAGCCATCTTAACAGTCTAACAGATTCAACTAATGAGTGAAGAAAGCAGAAGAAATTAATATTTTAATATCTCAAGATTTATCAAGAGATTTTTACATAAATTAAATACATAGAATTTATTAAGATTCATCAATAGAAAATTAGATAAAACAAAGCAAATCTTTTAACTATGCATTTTTATGTAGGTAATATGATTATTGTTAATAAACCGAAATATTATTTAAAAACAATTAGAAGCAAAGTCATGCTTATTTCAACATAATTATTACAACTTTTTAAACATATACTTATATTGCAATTAATACAGTTCATAAACAAACTTTGTGTGTAAACCGTCCACACAACATCATATATCGTCGTTACCATGTTAAACTATCGAATGTGAAAAAACGATTTTTTTTATTCGCCCATTTGCATTGGAGAAGACTTATATTACGGCAAATTTTTAATTTTTAACAGGCTTAGAATTCCAAATAGAACTATACCTCGAATATGCCCTTTCTTTCATGAGTTTTCAGTTAAAACCTTCTTCTTTGTCTCTTGAAATTTCCACCTTTTTCATATTCGATACTTTAACATGGTAACAACGATATCAATTCATTTACCTAAATGACCTTAGATATAGTATATAAAAACGGCTGATTAGCTTTAATAAACGAGATTATCAAGTTAGCATTAGAACTATGCGTTTTACTTCAAACCGCATCGATCTAACGATAATTCGTAGCAATTATATTGAGTTCTAGTTACGAGAACTCAATGACCATTGCATAACGTTGGTTTAATGAATTTAGTAGTAGTTGCAGTTACCTAGCAAATAAAAATAAAAAAGGTCATTCTAAATAGTTTCTGATGACAAAGCCGGTTGTGCGCTTACAGACGCCATGATGAAGAACAGAAACTTATCCAAACGACAGTATTCAGAAAGTGCAAGTCCACAAATGATGCGATTGCAGATGTGGTGGAATTCGCGAGAAATGAAAACATGGAGGGCAAAATAATTAACCGCAATGGTGGTAATATTTGTCCAAATGCGTTCAATTCCGGGCCCTGGGCGAATCTTACTGGTAGTAGTCTAACCAACAGAAGGTGCCGACCTATCTACTGAATATAGTCCAGGACTACTTTAAAGATAGATAACAAACATTCAACAGAAGAGCATACTGTATCAAAATTACTTGGGGAAAACTCAATAATTATGTAAGGACGTATCTGCAGCATAGTACAGCGTTATTCGTCGGTGCAAACAGCAAAAAAAGCATCAGAAACTAGACTCGCGGGATGTTACGGCCGCTTATCACTGGTGGAAGTAGGGATCGTGGGGTGCTGTTTAATATTTACGTATGCTAGTAAAGCAAGAGTGGAAAATCTCATCGCACGGTGTATGATACATGCACACGAGCATCGACGTGTATGCATACGCTACACTGCTAGGAAGAAGGAATTTTAACGTCCTATCTATTTTTCGCGTAGCATCTGCTATTGCAAAGAAGGGGGGAATCGTGTGGCGATACTTGTTGTTATGTGTTGGCTGCTTGCTTGCCGCTGCAAATAAGAATCCTATGACCGGCTCTAGGGAATAAATAGCCGACAATTTATTAATTTTGTTTAGTTTCTGATTTACAATTCGAAATAGGTCAGCAAGCAACGAGTAACAGCAGCCCAAGACGAGCAGCGGTCAGCGACAGCAGCCAAGATGAACATTGACCAGCGACATTCATCACGCCAGTAAACTTCCTCGCCATTGAAGCAACGCGTAAGCACTTACATTGTTGATTGCATGTGTAATGAATAGCTTTCTTTCTTCTTCTATCTCTCTGTTAACCTAATTCCTATCCCTCTCACTCCGTTCACTAGAGTGCATAATTCTAACCTACGTTTAACGAGGTTAGTTTTAGTCACTCGACAACAGTAACTGAGGTGTTATAGGTCGTAACGTGATTCCATCTAACTCCGTTCACTAGAGTGTATAATTCTAGCTTACGCTGGTTTTACTCACTACACAACGTAACGCCGAGGATAAGCAGAGTATTACGCAGTTCATAGTGGTTTCAATTATGAACTGCTATTCCCAACAGTTCAATTTTTCCGTATCATTTTTGCAGGTAAACCCCGCTTCCCATTTCTTTGAAACCACAGTTACATACATCCCACATTACTGAATTCCTTGTTATTATTATCACCGCACACTTGCACTACTACATGCACCGCTTATATGACACTTTATATTCATTTGTTTGTATAATATATAATCGATACTGTTTATTTGTTAACCGCCATCAATATAAATGGCGATTTTACTTTGATATTTATACTGACATTATTTTGCCCTTTCGGGATTTATATTTCTTTCTTTTGTCTTCATTTGTATTGTTTGTGACCATTAATAGACTTGTATTGTAAATTATTAAGTTGTTTCATTTAAAGAGCTTTTAGAAACGTTTCAGCCCTAAACCAGGGCATTAAAATGATAGCGAAATGGAGGGTTGAGAACCTATTAAAGCTAACTATTAAAGCAACAAAACACGGAAGCTATCATTCTATCAGGTAACAGACGAGTCGCTACTCCTACCTTGAAAATTAGAGAATATGCGATACAATTTAAAAACTTCATAAAGTACTTAGATGTCAAATTGGATGGCGCTCTGCAATTCACTAAACATATAAATGGTGTGACTGTAAAGATGTGAAGCTGAGCAACGTTCTTGACAATCATGCCAAACATAGGAGAACCGAAATCAACAAATAGGAAGCTGTACTACCTCATAAACCTTACTATATGCAGCACCAGTATTTGTGAGCGCTATAGCCAAGAAAATGAACACAGAAGCCTTGAACAGAGCACAAAAACCACCTCTGCTATCAGCCACAATGACATACAGATCAAGGAGCATACAAGTATTGGCAGAACTCCTCTATCCAGCGAAGGAGAGTCACGAGAGTTTATTTTTTTCTAATTTTGGCAACACCTCAAACGTTTCAATAATGCTGGTTTTATATATTAGCGACAAAGCCATAAACTATCCTTTTTTTATCCCAAAGTATTCTTATAAAGACCTTCTTTTACAATACATCATATTTACCAGCGGTAAATGAAATTCAAAATAGAAAACATCAAACGGTGTTTCAACCTTTTATAGATACAGTCTATTTATCTCTTTCATTTGTAAATACTTCCAACTGTTAAATATTATATCTCAGGTAATAATTTATTTTCAAATTTAAAATTAGCGCGCCATAATCCATAAGTTTAAGATACAGATCACTAGAGGTAGCTAGTGTTAATGCGGTAATGAAAGATCGATTATATTGAGATAATACTGTTCTTGTTAAGTTTATGAAATTTTCTATAATTTGCTCGACCATCCCTATATTTAACAAACAATTAACAAGGATACACTCACATATATTGTACTAGGACCATTATGCGTCATATTATAAAATGTAATCTGTTTGAACAGAATGTATATTTTTCCTATAATTTATAATAATTTGCATACCGGCTTAGGCAACTTAAGAAGTGCAAGCGTTGACATTTCATATAAGTGAAATTCATCTAAATTTCTTTCTCCAAAGTTGAGGGTTTCGTCGGCAGGATTATACGATTCCACTACCAATGATGTCATTTTTGGTTTTTCAATTATAGCTACAAGAATTATTAACAAATAAACTATTAAATTCGTACTAAATTATTAACTAGCTTAATTAACATAAACAAAATATAATACTATAATAATAAAACTAAAAAGAAACAATGCAAAGTAGTTATGAATGCCACTTAATAAATGCTGGACCACTTTAATGTACCAAACTACCCCATGCGCTCAGACGATAGAAAAAATTATATATCCCCAATGCCCTGCTGACGAAAAATAAAGCATTTCTACACTCACGACTTCTAGTCTAGCCCCAAAACTTAGAAACATCTTCGGGTTTGTTGCCGACGACATAACATCAGCTGTAGATGCTATGACTAAATTTTCTATTGTAAATTTTCAATTGATGAATCATTTTTTTAGAGTACCAAGGCATAGTGATTTTATGTTAGTTCATAATTGATAATATAATAATCAGTAACAAAATATGAATTTCATCAGGGACGGTTATAAAAAAATAACATTTACATTAATTTACAAAAATGTGTTTTACTGTTTTGTTTAGAATTCAGATTTCAGATTGTTTAGATTTTCAGTGTTTTACTCGTGGTGATGTATTAAGCCCATTAACGCTCAAAACCACATAAAAAATAATTAGTAACTGTTTGTTACAGAATTGAAATAAGGTTCATTATGCCGTTGATATCAAGTTTTAAAAACCTTTCATCAATATTAAAATTTCCATTGGATCTTAGAAAATAAACAGTTTTACGCTGTAGTAAGAAAAAAGGGACTATTAATTTTGACTACAATATAAACAATATTTGTCCTATCAAACAATTACAGATTCCGAGTTAATTTTTAGCGTACCTTACAAATCTCAGATTAGCTTTTTAAGAATTTTTACATGACTAATTTTATTATTTATTTAGTTAGAGTAGAATAAAAAAATACATGTACACAAACTATTACAGCAATAAAATATATTATTTATTCTTTATTGTATTAGATTTAATAAAGAATAAATAAAATCTTTAAAAGTTTTCGAGACACACATTTGATTTTAGATTTGATTTTCTTTGTTTTATGTTTAGGTCTTGCGAGCTACTTGTTCATTTACTCCATGTTTAGCAAATAAATTCATATTTATATTAACATTTGAATAACAAACATTTCACTATTTATTTACACCGTCTACACTTTAAACCTCACCTCCCCTATCTACACGAATACTAATTCGTGATTTCCAAAATGCTAATTGGCAACATTTTCAACAAAAATTGGCACATAACACTCCATCCGACACCGAAATTTATATCCCAGCTCAAATAGACTTAGTTGTCAACAACATTACACATCTAATCCAGGAGTCAGCTTCTGAAAGCATTCCAATTAAATCTATAAAGCTAAATAGGCATCCACTTCTCCCAAATATTGTCAGCAGGATCAAAGAGAAAAGAAGAAGCTATCAACAATGTCTGTCACGCAGGAGCGTTGTGTCGAAGCTACATCCAAACTAAATTACCGGGATGGTAAAACATTCTGGCAGAAATTCAAAGTCCTAACAGGACAGAAATGTAAGCCCAAAACTCAACTGAAAGATCTCCAAGGCAAACTTATAAACTCTCCAGCGCACTTAGCTGAGAGTTTTCCATGTCATATGACACAAATCTATCAAATTCCACAAAACCTACTTTTTGACAGCAATTCTCTGGCAGAAACCAACTCTCTTGTGCAGTGTCGCAAGCATGCATACACATATAATCCGTTTTCCAGATTCTGATGAGATCCTGTTTCCCATCACCGCAAACGAGGTCTTCGAAACTTTAAAAGCCGGCAAAAACAAAGCTCCTGGAAATGATACCCTGCCACGCCGAATCCTTAGAAACATTCCTCAAGAAATAATCCAATTAATCTCCAATACATACATTAAATGTCTGTTTTTAGGATATTCTCCCAGTTCCTGGAAGACCGCAAATAGCATCATAATTCCAAAACTTAATAAGGATTCGATCTGTGTGTCGTCTTGCCGGCCGATCACTCTCCTCAATGTCCTGGGTGAGATTTTTCAGAGGATAGTGACCTGCAGTCTGAGGAGCGTGCTCGAAACAAACCACATTTTCTTAACCAATTTGGGTTCAGAGCTTCTCGCTCACCACATGACTCTCTCCTCAAATTCCAAAGTGATGTAATCCGCTCACTAAACAGCGGCCACTGCTCCTTAGCAGTTTTCCTGGACACTTCCTAGGCATTCGACTCAGTCTGTCATGCCGGACTAAGTAGAAAGCAAAACGAACTTAACCTATTACATCCAATCACCCTAGAGCTCATTAAATCCTACCTCACCAACCGTTCCACTTGCATCAAAATAGAAGATGAATTATCTAGGGAAATTCATCCTCTTGCTGGTGTTTTCTAACATATATATATATATATATATATATATATATATATATATATATGTCATTTAGTCTACATAAACTTAGTCTCGAACTGTTATAATACAGGGGACTTCCCTGAGGATCCATTTCTTACCTTTCCACCCTTTCTGAATCAAAGATAATTTAACAGGGAAAGAAAAAATGCACATAACGGCATTGAAGTAACGCAGATAATTAATTTATAAAGTTGGTTCCTTATATATAAAGTATTCATTTCATTTCATATCGTTATTTAACATCGGCCTATCGCCAACAAAAAACATGAATATAACAATTACTGAATTGAACAAATGAATACTTAAACGGTTAATTATGGTTAGGATTACTCAAACATTTTACGATTTATATAATAAACGATTCTAGAAACTTGGAGAATAATTTAATCACATGTATCGATATAATTACAAAGCACAAAAGACGAATGGAAATGTATTCATTGCATTCAAACATACACGGATTGTAAAACAATCTAATTGTTACGATACAAAATAATACTTACTAGTAAAATATAATAAAGAGACTCACTACCTTGTTACTTCAAAAAAATATATAATTGCATTAAACTTAAATTATACTTAAATGTATAATTCGCTTGATTCAGCCACTTCAACCGTTTCCACTTTAAAGTTTTGTCTTTTAAATAGTAACGTTAGTGACGTGACTACGACATAATTGCTGATTAACTGAGTCACCAGCAGTACATGTTCATAAACACACCTATAGGTTACGTTCGAAAATTCCATTGAGCTCTGAACCAAGGATTGCTTGGGCTTAGTCAGGTGTAGAACTAATATAATAGGTTGTTGTAAGCCTTTATTTAATCACAAAATTTACTTATTTTGTTACGTATTTATTAATAATCTATAATTTTGCTATCCATCCATTATAAATACCATATATTGTGGTTATCCTATTCGTATATATCTTTGATCATAAATTTTTATATTACTTTTTTGAATTTGTAAATTCCTTTATTCAACTTTGTTTTTATTGCTGTTTTTTTGATTGGTGTTTTTTTGATTGCTGTTGATATATTTTGAACATTAATATTCTTGCAACTTCTTGTTTGATATTGGTGCAGCTTGCTATTTATAATCAAGTTTTTTAAGTTTTGTGGCAACAGCTTATTTTTTATTTTCTATATCAAGAAAAGAACATTTTGTTCAATTCTTGTGTGTACATCTCTCAAATTTATAGTTTCAACATGTTTGAGATTCGGGTATATCTGTTACTACTTAATATTGCTTTTATAGTTGTATTTTGTAGCTTCGTTAATACATTAAGTTTGCTCTGTTTGAAACAGTACAATAATACAATTGTTTTCTAGGTCACCGATAAATAATCACCTATCCGCGACAGATGTTAAATTTTTTTGATATCTTCTTTGTTATATTTTTACAAATTTCTCAAATTTTAACTTGTCATCAAGTTACCCTTAGATATTTATATTCGGGTACTACATCAATTTTAATATTATTAATAATATATATTTTTTAAAGCTATCTTTAGTATTGTACGTAAAAAATTAAGCTACAAGCGTTTGCTCTGCACGTTGGAGACTCCTTCGAAGGCTTGTTGTGTGCCTGGGAAACCTTCGGAGACTGCACTGGGGGCTCTTTTGGGAGCCTTCCGGCAAAAATGTATGATGCGGTGGTGATTGTCTTTAATGTTATGATGCTACCAAGACAGTCCGCAAAATAATGCACAGTCTACCAATGTGACCCTTCTCTGTCTGTGAATTCTCACCCTGTCTGGCTCTGTGCTACCCGCTCTGTGAGGCCCAACATATCCCTTCACTCGCATTTGTCCCCAGCATCACTATCCGCCTAAAACGATGTGTCTTTACCAGAATATTAATATATATAGTATAGCCGAAACAAATCAATATAATTCAGTTTTTGTTAAACGCCAAAATATCTAAAGCATAGAGCGAATGTAATATTTCTATTAAACGCCAAAATATCTAACGCATAGAGCGAATGAAATAATATTTTTATTAAACGCAAAATGTAATGCAGAATGACGCGTGGGAAATTATCTCTTTGAACTTCCATATACAATTGATAATTTTTATATCAGAATTTTGTACAAATCAATTTTTAACTTATTCGAATGTAAAAGAAATTTATTTAATTTTCCATACAATTTGCTGAAAATGAGGAAAATACATGTTAAACCCATTTTAGTTGTGTACGTAATAAAACAAAGTAGATATTTCCAATGAATTAGAATTAAAAAATATGGGGTTTGCTAATAAAAAAAATCAAACTACATACTAACTCAAAAGGGGTTAATAGGGAAAACAGATATTCTAATTAAATAAATTATTAGTTTCAGAGATTACGTATAAGAAAAATTTGTATTAGTCTTGAGCAGATGATATGCGAAATGTATGGAGAAAGGAGATCTATGGAACAGATGCTCTTCAACGGATGATAGATGAAACTTAAAATTCAAAACATGTGCAGTAAGGTGTTCTGATTTCCAGGGCACCTCACATAAATGGAATAATAACACTAAAAATAGACTAGAGCGAGAAGACTGAGAACACCCAACGATGTAGGGGTCATATATAATAGGAAATATAAGGAAATATGGGTATAGACAGATAATATAGGACCTATCTCCACAATAAATAAATTCAAAGCATGCGGAGTAAGGTGTGCTGATTTCCAGCGCACCTCGCATAAATCGAATAATAATAAAGCTAAAAATAGACTAGAACGAGGAGACTGAGAAACCCCTACGCTGTAGGGGGTCATATATAATGGGAAATATAAAACATGATTATAGACAGATAACATATGGTCTATCTCCACAACAAATAAATTCAAAGCCGGCTGCAGCAAGACAGAGATGTTTCGCCCTTGTCTTGTTAATGGCATGTATAATAATAATGCTAAACAATGTAATCGATTTTTCAGTGAAACACATGTATATTGCTAAAACATTTTTTGTTAAATATTAGTACTGACAATATAATCAGATAATTTTTTTACATTTTCTAATGTACAAATATAGCAAAATACCCATTAAGTCTTTTTTAATTCAAGATTAACTACGATTGTCTCGTCCCCGAAAATGGACTAGTCGATTCTCTTGGTCCAAGAACCGCAAAGTAATGTTGTTTCTGCTTTGCACACTAATCAACAAATAAATTATATTTCGCGGAATGACATCTACTTTATAGCCGGGTGGCACTATAATCGAAAAGTCAACTAGCGTATGTAATGGCACATCATTAAAATATGAAGATGCAGTAATATTGCAATCCACATGTATACTAGTGTCTTTCAATATTTCAGTTGGTTCGTCTGACACATGTAAAATATTCGCCTTCAACACTTTTAGAGAGAATCCAAGTAGTTTACTTATGGATTGCTCAGTGCTAAAGTCAATATCATAAACATTCACGTTTCGTAATATTCACGTTTCCTCGAATACATTGTCAGAGTTTATCGAAAAATTATTTTTAATGAATAGTAAACAAGAAATTACCAAAAAATCTTATTGGTTCGTTATAGTAGCAGTCGGTCGTTTTTCTTGTTGTTGTACTAATAATGGTGATGATGTCGATGCGGTTACCTGGCAGACTGCTTGTTGATGAGGTTGACTGGTTGGCTGTAATAAAAATTATAATGCATCACAAATAAATTCAAAGCATGCGCGTTGAATTTAAGACAGGGATAAAATGTCACTACCTTGCAAATGAAATATATGTAATAAAGAGGAACGAAAAGTTCCGCCAAGGAAATGAAAAAATAGACGGGAGCGAGGAGACTCAGAACCCCCTTGCAGGGGGTCATTGCAGGGGGTCATGCAGGGGGTCATATATAATAGGAAATATAAGGAAACATAGGTATAGACAAATAATAGAGAGTAAAATCACCAATAGATGATCCCTCTGAAAATGAGGGGGTTATGTATATATGATATATATATATATATATATATATATATATATATATATGGGCCTACGCCCGAAACTCGAGTCACAAAGTAAGTGATATATAATAGTGCTTTCGACGTTATTTTACATATATAAAATATTTATAATGGAGCACGTAACAAAGATAATAC
>WYDF02019007.1:0-13282 GCA_009867245.2 Adranes taylori
ATATAACTTAATTTTCTACTTTACTCTGTGTGAATTACGAAAAACGCCGGTAGGGGTCAAATAACCCCAAACCATCTTTCCAATGACCATCCTATTATTCTGTTCACCTTTGTTCTACAATCAATCCAATAATTCGTACATACACATCTTTCCCCACCCTGCATTCCCTCCAGATACACTTCCTTCACCAACCTTCTTCCTTCCTCAGATACACTTCCTCAACCAGCCTTCTTTTTCCCTCCTTCGCTAACTTCACTTCAAACTTTACAATTCTATTCACTCCACCAAACCGACATTCCTGTCTTTCCATGTCCTGCAACACTATTTCATTCCGGGTGGTTCCTATCCAACCCTAGCATTCTTTCATTACATCCAATCTGCTGTCTTTCCATACACTCCCTTTTATCAATCACCCATACTTCCGCTCCATACATCATGATGCTAGTAAATAAGGTTGTTTATATGAATCAATATAATTATTTTTAGTAAATGTATTTAATTATACTAAATAGGCCAATTACTTAATGAAGTGCTATTTATTCAAGTCTCTTACTAATGACGATATAATAGTAACTTTTATTGATAACTGAGTATTTTATAATCAATGTATGTAAATACTACCAAATATCAAATATAATTGTTACCGGAATTTATTACTTATTGAAATTGTAGTCCCATACTCATATATCATGCCTATGCATCAGCGGTTCGTAGAAAAATTATTTATTGCTTATTTGTTAGTAATATTTAGTGGAAGATTTTAATCAACCATGTGCACAAAGTACAAAATCGGATTTTCTTTATTAAATAAAGCACAAAGTTCCGTCTTTGCTTATAGAGGAAAACTAATCCAAAATTCTTTCGATAACTGTTACTTAAAAATAATAGTCGCCGATATAACTGGTTATTAAAAAACCTGTTATTTCATATTTAACTGTTTTTTAACTGTTCATATTTAACTGTTCATATTTAACTGTCTATTTCACAGTACACACCGTTAATTAACTCAAACTTATTTGAACACTACTGATGCACTGCGCACAGTTTTGAATATAAGTATCGTATTTTCAAGGCTCCGTTTGTTGAGGAATACAGCTCTTTGGAATGCCTCAAAAGTCTAAAGAAATTATATTTCCAACAACATTCCAATTCAATCTTTCTAAATTGGTATTCAATTACGTGTAGCCAATTGTCTGGCCTTCTGCGATCATGTGATCTTCCTATTCGTTCAACTGATTGTTCTATCTGATAAAGGCTGCAAAGTATACGTTTGTGATTTTTTAATACCTAATCCAGCGTAGATTAATTGAATGTTTGTAGATTCAAAAGCACGATCTTCATCTGAGTGTAGTTCTATTACAAAACTTCTAAAGCTGTCAGATAAGGTTGTAAAAGCCGCTGAACACGACACTTTTGATACAACATTGGATATAATTCAAACTTTGACTGTCGAATAGTACCCCGATCTCTAATACCTGTTTATTTCGAAATGCCTGTTAAGTACCTGCTTCTGATATAGCAAGTACATAAAATAGTTTCCATTTTCTTAAGTTTTGCCGCAATGTGTGCATCTATTTGAACTCTAATAACAATTTGTATATATATATATATATATATATATATATATATATCAATAATTTAGCATTATATGTGTAAAAGTCCATCATTTAATAATGCCTAATAAAAAAAATCTCTACTACATTATAAATAGATAAATCAAAGATGCGAAGATTTTTGTAGCATTTTGATACATAGCTTTAGTTCTAAATTGTAAAAGCATTTTGGTGTCGTAAAAGAATAAGACTAGGTCGGTTTCTTAATTATTGAGAATAGAGCAACCCTAATTTGACCGCTTAGTAATTAAGTTGGGTACTCTTTACCATGTCTATCCGTATCCTTCAGTAAACCCTTTTTATCTGCAAAATTAAAACATATTCTCACCAGTTTATCCTCTTGTATTATTTGTTCTACTATTGTTTTGTCATCTTTCCTTTGCGGTTTTTTGTCACTCCTTACCACTTATTCTTTAGAGAGGATCTTATAGGTCTAAACTGGAGTGCGTGAGAAATCTACCTATTAGTATGGAAATCCGCAATGCTTTTAGGATTCCTTACCCAACAGCTTGGGCGGTGGAACCGGAGCGGACTCCAGACTCATTAAACTCGTGAGGCATTTAGGTGTCCGTTTCGCTGACACCGATTACGGTATCAAGTTCCGTGGAATCTCGCTAGCACTACTTTGGGAAAACTGAAGAGATGTACATGCAAAACTCACAGTGTAGATGTGAAGATGTAAATATACAGCCCATTGCGTGGGCGATGAATGCATCTCACAGCATATAGTTTATACCGATTCACTTTGGAGCTACTTTGGGGCAACGTCCCACATATCTGTTGACTGTATCATTGTTTCCACATAGTTGAGTGGGAAAAGGTCGTCTCCAAGAAATATCAATGCTTGTGTACTCTGAGTAAACCACGGTGGGCAGTAGAAAGTGGTATGTTAAGCGCTGTTTTCCTAGTGGCTTTCCTACTGGGCACAATTGACATGGGCGAGTGTTTGATACGTCCCAAGTAGGACATAATGTTTCCGTCTCCAAATAGGACTTGCATTAATTGGAAGCTAAGATCTCCCCGCCCTTTCTCTAACTATGCTATTATGTCTGGTACCATTTTGTGCGTCTAGTGTTCTGAACTCAAATTACCGCAGCCTTCCCTTCATCTTGCGTATAACGGCTCCGGGCGGCTTCTTTCGCAACTTTTAGATCTTTCTTACGCTTTATGCGGCTCCATACATTTCTGCCCTTTCCAGAGCCAAAGCTTTACGGGTGGTTTTGCCTTTATTACGCACAAAGCCTCCGTAGATACACTCCTCTATGCTCTGCTGATTTTTATTAATCTAGTCCTTTACTTTGGACAAAAGTTGAGCTGCTTTTCTTACTTTTAATTCTTCTGGCCCAAACGGGGCTGCATATAGCATATCTAATTGAATGACACTAAGGAAGACTTGCCGTTTCGAGATGCTAGGCTCTTTTGCTGTTGGCATGAGTTTTATCAAGTTGTTCGCTTGATCCATAGATTCTGATGCAATCCTGTGCATGTGATTAGTAAATAACAGATTTTTATTCAAGTGATAGGAAAGTATTTTACTCTGGTTGATATTTAAGGAGATTAGTCGCCGTGGATACTCTCCTCTGTGCTCTGATGACTTCTATTAACCTACGTTTAAAGTTTGGACAAAGGTTGAGCTGATTTTCGACTTCTAGTGCTTCTAGCCCAATCGGGGCTGCATATAGCATAGCAAAATGAATGAGACTAAGGAAGACTTGCCGTTTCGAGGTATTAGAGTACGAGTTTTCTCAAATTGCTCGCTCGCTCCATTGCTTTTGAAGAAATTGTGTGCATGTGCTCAGTAAATGACAGATTTTTGTCCAAGTGGTACCAAAGTATTTTATTCTGGTTGATGTTTGAATTTCTTGCCCGATGATGGCCAACTGGAGCTTCCGGAAAATACGAGGGTTCCGTTTTTAATAGAAAAACGTGTAGGTGGTGCTCTCTTTATCACTTTACGACAATTTTTATGATGGAATTCAGTGCTATTTCTAGTTACGACTCTCCCATGCTTACCCCACTGCTTATTTGTCATACTTGTTTTACAATGTTTCCTTTGCCAGTTTTTTGCACTCCCTATTAATTGCAAACTTGTTTCAACGCACTCTTATGGGCAATAAACGAAACTACAATTGTAGGAAAGGAAACAAAGCTAACGAAATGACAGAAATTGACTACTTGGCCCATTTCTTTTTATAACCCGTCATTAACATTTCACTATCATGATCCCCAATCTTTCAATCTATGGACTCAAACTCTTCTTCCAATTTTCCGTTACAATATTTTCGTCCAAGTTCACCCTATCCTTTACATTCGTTAATTCGATGCTCCCATTTTTCTTCTTTTTCCTAACATGACCTACAACTTCTTTCACTCTACTTCATCCAGTATGTGTTCTCCCTATGTCCTCTTCCACATCTAATCCTTGCGATCGTCTTTTTTTCTTCATGCTTAACCCTGCCAGAAGATACTCTAGAATTTTCCCCTCGACATTTATGTGTTTATATTTAGTGTTACAAACACATTCCCTTATATTATCCCTTTTCCTTTTTTCTACATCCCACGTTCTCTTTCTCTATCACAACATTTTCCCCATTAGTTTAAGCAAGCGGCATTTTCATAGACCACCCTATTTTCTCATATGCTTTTTTCCAATTATTCTCTTGAACCCTCCCAGCCAACCTTTAGTGATTACCCACTATGTCTCAGTAAGAGGGCTCAATATTCTGCTTCGTATGAAAGAGGAGAAGCTAGGAGGTAATCTAGGCTACTCAATTACCAGTCACAGTAGTGGGAGGGCAGTCACTCTATGCATTAACATTATTAATCATTATAGGTCAACACAACCCCCAGCCTAATCATTCGCACATCAGTATTATGATCACAAGAATCATTGTTTCACGAATCATCAACACCATCAATCGTCAAAGCAACCATTTTCATGTCATCGGTAGTGCCGCTTTTGGTCACAGTCCATGGCCAGGGCATCCATGCCTAATGGGCATGGATGCAGGATGCTGGCACACTGGGGCACAAATAGTTACTTCAAGCACTGAGCAGTGAATGAGGATACGAGCGAATGGGCTAGGTTGAACGCGAGAATCAGGCACTCAAATCCCAATTTGTGCGCACAAGTAGTATTATAATGGCCTTTTAGGTCCTATTGTTGAGGCATTTATTATGCTTCGATAACAGCTACCAACCAAAGCGCTATGCTCATGCTCACTGGTGAGTCCGGAGTCTGCTGATTCCTGCCGCCTGCTGAGCATGCAACGAATTGAGCAAAGCGTGGTAGCTGTGTGCTTGCGCATCGCTATCATCGGTTCCAATACAGCATCATTAGCATCATTACTATTAGTATATCATAATAATTCTCAGCGCTAACATTGCCACATATTTTCATCTTATTCATCCATCGCCATACCACATCATCTTTATCAACACCATACAGAACCCCAAACGAGAACCAACCAGCGGTATATCTCTATAATTCCTGCATCAATATTATAATCTGTGTGTATCCTTCTATCGATATTATTCTCTTGATTATTCCTAATTACACTTTACTTTTATTCTCTCTTTCTTTCACCGCTCATACTTCCGCGCAATACATTAAAATAATTCTCACAAATGCCTCCATAATCCCTCACCTCATATTCATAGGCCCACAAAGTTTTCATCCTTTCAGCCGCTATTCTCGATTTTATCCATGCTACCATCCATGCTTCCCTTACTGCCGCTCTTGCTTCCCTTACTGCTGCTCAAGCAGTAATCAAGACAATTATATTTTTTCATATATTCTATTCCTTCACTCTTTATGCAAATCAAACCCTCCTTGTTTCCTTGTACTACCATTTTACATACCATTATTTCAGTTTTATCTGCATTGGTTTCCAATGCTCTTAATTTCTTTCATTCGTTTCTATCTCTATCATTCTCCATACATACAATATCATCTGCATAACTCAGCAACCACACTTTTAGAGTCCCTAATAAAACACCTTCCAGTATTCTGTTCCTCCATCATCACTTTTTCCAAATCAGCCATATAAATACTAAATACATTTACGCTTAGAAGACATTCTTGTATAAAGCCCCTTTTTTAAAATTGGAACCGTTCAGACACAAGTTTATCAACTCTCGCTCGTATCACTGATCCTTCTTGCATTCTTCTTATCATCCCACCCATTCCTTCCGATAATCCTACTTCTTCCATTATACTCCAAAGTCTCAATCTCACCAAGTTATCAGACTTTAAATCAATAAAGAGTATATATTCTTTAACGTTACATAGTTTAACGTTGCAAAATTATCTGCTGTTCCTCTTTCCTTTAGAAATACGATTTTAAGTTCTGACAGTACTCTATTTCTTTTCATTTCTGCCTCTAGCTATTGTTTATAACCCTCGCAAATATTCTGTCTATACCATTTATAATAGTTAACGAGGGTAAATTTTTGCATTACTCCTCTCACTTCTTTCATACTGCTCCTAGCTTCCATTCACTTCTCCATGCTTGCATTCACACGGAATATCATCCTTCCAGACTGCTTCTTTTCCAGTCACAAAGAAATGTCAGCCTTCCGCACTGCCTTGCTGCTATTCCACATTGCGTTTATACCACTTATTACCGCTATTATCCCTTCTCCATTCATACATTTCCAAACTTCTATAGCTAATCCATCAGGCTCAAACGTTCTTTCCTCTTTTGACCTATTTATCGTTTTCAGCAGTTCATCCTCATTATTTGTTAACCTTATTCCTCTGACTTCTTGCACTACCATCTCCTCTTCTATCACTTCTTTAATATCTCCCTAAGATTTTTTTCCTACTCTGCCAAAGGGCAATCGTAATCCCTTTTACCTTTACACGAATTACCTCTCTGACTGAGGAACTTCCATATTATTTATATTTACTTTATTATTTGTCATTCGAAGTTATGTAACTTATAGGCTGTTTTTATATGAACTGTATTCAGATTGTTACAAGTTTGATTTCGCTTATTGTAAGCATTCCTTATTTCTAAGATTAGTCATTTCATTTCTTCGTAATTCTTCACTTTCCGTGTAATTTTAGTTTTTGAACTTTTAAAGATAGAACAAAATCCTAAAATTGGTTGTAAAACCAAAGGTGCTCGAAGCACATTAAAGAAGTAGGAAATATATGTGCTTTAGTGACGAATAAATTAACTTTATTCACTAATGCTAGGCCGCGACTAACAAAGGAAAAATAATGGATTAATAGCAATAATAAAGTTCACAACATAACCTCAAAAACGCAATTATAAAATGGTTGCTTACATTCACTATACGGAGATCTACAACGATTTACGAACGATGAGTAAAAAAGGGTCAGAAGATCTACCACTAAGCAATCGCCAATACGTTTATACATTCTATCAATTAAGTAATCGAAATGGTGAATGCGCCGGAACTTTATGGTGATATAAATATTTAGGATCTCCCAATTCATTCTACGCTTTTATATTCTATGAAATTAGGCCCAATACAATATAAAAGAGTAGAAAGCATATCTAAGTTAAAAGTTAAAACATCTTTAGTAGAATCTACCAACACACAATCAGGTTTCAATAGATGTTAACGGCGTCATTTGGAACTACGGTCTCAATATCCTTAAGGTCATAGGGTGCAACGAGGTCTTTTCTATACCGTAAGAACGACGTAGATGGAATACAGCACTATTAAGGCGGCATTATGGCCCTGTATGTATCTAGTTCTAGCGTACACCGGGCATACGGAAAGAATATGAATTACAGTCTCTGGTTGAGGCTTGCATGCTCGGCAGTTCGCATTTACCGCCTCTTCTTCTTCCACGTGTCGTATCCGCTTAGCGAATTTTGCTATCATTATAGCAATGGCAACTTTATTGACAGCTGCTCGGAACAGTTCCAGCGACGTCACTGCATACCACTGGCGCAGATTTTTCAGCCAACATATCCGTCGTCTTCCTGGTGGCCTTTTTCCATCCAATTTTCCCTGAAGCACCAGCTGGACTATGGAATATTTCTCGATTCTCATTATGTGTTCCAAATACGTCAGTTTCCTTACTTTTATGGATTTAAGCAGTTCCCGTTCCATATTCATTCTCTCAAGTATGAATATTCACATTTCGAAGGCCTCGATACGCTTGCATGTGCCATCGGTGACTGTCCCGCCTTCTACACCATATTGGAGTACTGACTAGACATAGCGTTTTACAAGTCCTAGGAGTAGTTTTAAGCTTAAGTTGTCACTGCTGAATATACTTCTCATCTTCATGAAAACCGCTCTCGCTTTTTCTATGCGTTGTCTGATTTCACGTGAGAGATCCCAGCTGTCGTTTAGCGAACATCCTGGATATTGTATCTGTTCCACTTGCTCTCTGATTGCTCTGTGTACGTTCAGGTTTGGTGGTGCGTTGTTGGCTCTACTTATTATCATGTTCTTTGTTTTAGCTGCATTCAGCTCAAGTCCGTAGTTATCTCCAATTTATACTACTCTGTCCAATAGCAGTTGCAGCCATTAGGACGTGTCAGATAGTAGGACAGTATCATGTGCGTACCTAATATTGTTGAGTACTGGCTCCGCTAATAGATATTCTCTCTTGTTCATTGTCTAGGGCTTCGAAAAACAGTTCTTCAGTGTATATGTTGAACAGCAATGGCAATAGTACACATCCTTGTACTTCCGTTGGATTTGAATCTCTTCTGTTAGTTCGTCATCAACTATTACCGATGCTGCCTGACCCCAGAATAAGTTAGCTATTATTCTTGTATCCTTTTCATCTATCCCTGTTCTTCTTAGTATCTCCATCATTTTACCATGTTTTACCCTCTCGAACGCCTTTCTGAAGTCATTGAAACATGTATGTACGTTACAGTTCACATCTCTGAAACTTTGTATAAGGACTTGTATTGTGAATAAAGCTTCTCTTGTTCCGAGGTTTTCTCTGAATCCAAACTGTGTTTGTCGTATGTGGGTCTCTATTTTCCTGTATATTCTTTCATGATTGATCTTCAGAAATATTTGAGAGCATGACTCATCATACTGATTGTAAGAAAGTCTTCACACTTTTTGGCATTACACTTTTTTGGTATCGTGACGAACGTTGATTTTAGCTACGTCCTGGGAATTTCTCCAGATTCGTAGATGTTGTTATACAATTTGCATAGTTTCTCCAGAACACTGCTGGCGAAAAGTTCCAGAATTTCCACTGGAATTTCGTCAGATCCACATGCTTTGTTGCTTTTCATTCTCCCTATGGCTTTTAACACTTCGGCTTCTATAGCCTTGGGTCCATCTTCCACATCACGCAACTCATGGTTCGCTTCTCTATTGTGTCTATTCTCTAAACAGTTCTTGTGCGTTATTTTTTCCACACTTTAAGCTTTTCTTCTCTTTCTTGTACTATGTTTCCTGATTCATCAACCAGTACACATGTATGTGGGTGTCTTCCTGCTCCTGTTAACGCTTTGATATTTTTGTGGATGTTGAAGGCATCATGTTTTTAGTGCGCCTCTCTCTTCCACCATCAGCACTATTTCATCCATCATCCATTTGTTTTTCTGATTTTCTTGTTTTTCCGATTTCCTACAGCTGTGTTTTCATCACTTCAGATGTTATTTGTTGGACTTCCTCCCATCTCTCACTATTATCATAATAATTTGTTTGTTCCATCTTCAGAAACTCCACGTTTAGCTTGTGTGATATGTTATTTTGAATAATAGGGTCCTTCAGGTTACAGAGATCTAATTTTTGCGTACGTGCTCTTGCCATCTGAATACCTTTCAGCCGTAGATTAAAGTCGCTGACTGGGAGATTGTGATCTGATGGTACGTCTGCAACGGGATATGTCTTAATTGATTTCACATTGTTACGAAATCTCTTACATATCGCTTTGATTTCTGATCCTCTCCTGGATATTTCCTGAGGCTTTCCAGGTATACAATCCCCGTGCTGGCAGTTCTTTTCTAGACAAAACTGTATTAGTCTGTCTCCTCTATCGTTACGCACTCCTATTATCCAAACATCTAATATGTCTTCTTGTCTTCTTTACCTATTTTCGCATTAAAGTCAACTATTATCATAGTTATTTCGACACTTTTCACATGTTCCATTGTCGTGTTCACCTCTTCATAGAATTTTCATCACTGTTGTCTGATAATTCACTTAGGGGGGCGTATATCTGTATGATACTCGTTTTCATTGTCTTGGTGTTCAATTGTATCTTGGCTACTCTGTGTGAAATATTCTAGAAACACCGAACCGATTTATTTGTGTTCGGACTAACAATAAACCCCACTCCGTTTTGATGTCTTGTAGAGTCTTCTCCGGAGTAGTAAGCAGTGTGTTTCTTTACCTGACATTTTCCTAAGTTTGGCTATCTCATTTCACTTATTCCGAGTAGGTCAATACCTAGTCTTATCATTTCTTGCGTTGTGTTAATTACTTTTCCAGCTTTATATAGGCTTCTTATGTTCCATGTGCCTATTCTTATCTTCATAGCTAGCGTGATAGAAAGCGTGTATATGACACCATCTTGGTAAGCCAGAATAAATTCCTCAGTCTCAGATCGCCGGCCAGCAGATCTCAAGAAGCCGAATGTTAAATGTAGTGGCAGCTCCAACATGGCAATGGCGTAATAAAATGGGCCATGCATAGATTTATCCGATGGAGCCATTTGAACATTGCCAATTCTGGTTTTGGACTACCTTTTTGGCAGCCGCGATATCTAATTTCATTAAGTTCATTGCTATATCCCAATGGACCCACATATCTGCCGAGAACGATAGTCCAAGGAATGCGGACGCCTTTCGTCCAGCCTTATATAAAAATGACCCCACAGCCGCTAATTCGTGCCCATGCACAAATTTCATTAGAGGGTCAGCTAGGTTGTTGATAAGCCTTTTAGCCATTCCTATTACTATACCGCCATGCATTAGCTCAATACTAAGAAGATCTCGTCCACCTTCATTTCACGAAGGGTAAACATGAGGCACAGAGCACCTAGGATAGGTGTTACGATTTACATGTATCACTTTCCTTGTAGTTCGGTAAATGATTTTCAACAAGCTGAAAATCTGTCTTTCTACATCCAGTCTTCCTTTTCTGAGATGGACCATTGATTATTATTTTTTCCGCTTTGTACCGTAGACCTCCAAAAAATCTCAACCTTTAAACGTACGAAGTCATACACGAGATATTCTTTGGGCAGACGTCACGTAACAACTCTCTATACAATTGAGTAAGTCGCCATATCATTGCTTGCTCGTGTGACCAAAGTATGCAACCGTGTCTTTGTTATCAGTTACAAGTATTATTAACTTAATTATTAAAATTATTATTAACGCTATAAGTATTTTAGAAAAATTTTATTTTTTCAAATTAGCAGCTAAATAAATCTATCATAGTGATCTGAAAACTTGTATAAAAATAAATCACCTTAATAATTGTTCGAACTGCTTAAACGTAGTAATTTGCAAAAATTGCAAATACTAATTTAAAGTTGCTTTAAACAGTTTCATTGTAGATATAAATTCAACATTAATGCAAAAGCTTTTTTAAGCGTCTTCCCTGTAGTTATTTTTTCTTCTTCTTAACCATCGACATGAAATTAAAACAACACAACACGACAACGATGGTTGAGTGCGTATCTGGTATGATATTAGCATCCGACACAAAGTACATGGATTGAATGATAAGAAACAATAAATCAGTTCGAAAATAATAATTACAAGACGCGGATCGCGCATAAATCCAGATACTAACCAAGCATAATGCTTTTCTCCCGACTAGTGGACTAACTACCATCACAAAAATAACAAAACGTTGCAGTTAGCATGTGTGAAGAGATCATGTGCATAATATATTTTATTATTACTCTCGAACGCAAGTTGTCCTAAAATAGTATGCAATAGTTAAAATGCAGTTTTTGTTGTAAAAAACCTCACAATATTGGAGCCAGATTTAACAAAGTCTTTCATTGCGAAATATAAAGGAAGATTAAGTATTAGAGGAAATAAGGAGAATGAATAAAGAAACTGCGACAGGCTCTGATAGGATTCCAAGCGAAATTTGGGGATTTCTGAATAATAAAGCAGTGATGCATTAGTAATAGGTACTAATTACATTTGGAATAGGAATGGAAGGGAGTGTATGCCAGAGGAAGGGGAAGAACGTGAAATAATTACGCTTTATTAGGGAGGAGAAAAATGTAAGCGGAGAATTATAGAAGGAATGGAGTATATTTAAGTGAAACAGGGTCTTGTCAAAAACGGAAAATGCATTTATGAGGGGAAGGGGCACAACTGATAATCTGGTAATAATAAATTACTTGATAAACGCTGTGGTGTAACGGATACAAATTATATATGATCTTTTCAGATCTGTAAGAAGAATATACGAAGGAACAAGTGTAAGAGCAAGAGTGAAAATGCGTTGAAAAATAGCCAATGTGAGGAAGTGATGCTTGAGAAAAAAAGGTAGCGTCATTGGAATATGCGGATGATTTTGTGTGTATGGCGAAAACGAGAAAACGTACGATTTAGAGCGTAAGATTCACCTAAATTGGACAAAACACAATAAAATGAAACAACAATTGATGAAGTCTTAAGAGACTATTTATTAGAGAATACAGTAGTTAATTCAGATAGTAATTATTAGATTGTATACCCTTGCCTATTTCAACTTAAGAGCAAACTTTAAATAGGCCTAACTAGAACACAAACTAAACAAGTAACTTAAGCACTAACTTAAACAAGAAACAACCAATAATACTACCGACCAGTTTAAATAATGTATTTTCAACAAACTATTTATTATTACATAGATGATAACTCAAGGGGATTGGGTTAAGAAATTATAGGGGATATCAATTCAAGTTTATTCTGTTAAAATACCTACTAATGTGGTAGAGCATATAAAAACACGAATTTGGAAATAAGTATAAAGGTTGCATATTAACATAAGAAATGTTATTAATAAATTACTACGATTTAAATTAGAATCGTTTCAAAAGAAAATAATAAAAAAATTGTGCGACAATGGTTTAATAAACTAGAGTACAAATTTATTCCCCAATGAAAAAAAATAGTATCAATTAAAGCGTAAACATCTATACACTTCACTAACATTTAATCAAAGTTATTTGGTTAGCTTGTTAAAAATAAGAGTTAATTATATTCATTAATTTTTATTTACCAGAGGAAATAAATGTACCGAAAATTATTCAGCTTCTTTAGTCAAAATAAAATTGTAACGTTTCATTTCGGATGTGAATATTTAAATAGTTTCACGGCATCGGTTATTACGTTACAAAGTTATTACTTTGTAAGATATGAAATAGGCAGGTTGTGACATCTAGCGGGGGTTTCTTTAAGCTCCTTTTATATAAATCTAAATGGGTTTCCATGCTTCTTGATTTGAATTGGGTCAATTACACTCAACAAGATTTCGACTATCCCAGAGGCAAAGAAAACAACAGTATTTTGTGTATCCTGACTGTATTCCCGTCAAAATGACGATGACCTTGAAGTCAGCACAGATAGCCCATTTGCTGTCATAATAGCGGATACACTGTAGAATTTCCTTCAGGTTTTAATAGGTTTCTCTCATCGTGACAGAATAAGCAACAGGGACAGATGGATGTACATTGCCATTGTGAAGAAGAACAGCTT
>WYDF02019018.1:0-13282 GCA_009867245.2 Adranes taylori
GAACAAGTCGCCGACAAGTGAGTAACTCGTCACAAAAAATTGTTTCGGTTTAGTATGTACTACCATTTTATTATAATAAATTTTATAACAATATATTGATGGGAGAAAGTCGATAAAATAAATTCAATTTTAGAAATGCTTGGGGGCGCATGTTTAACGGGCCGCGTGTTGCTCATCCCTGCTCTAAATAATTAAATCCACTACTTTAATTAGTAACATATTTACTCAGCATAGTGTGATAACTATTATGTTATATTTAATAATTTCTTTTTAATTTAACCCCTGATGAATTCTAATGAATTTCAAGATGAATTCTAATGAATTTCAAGATGAATTCCAATGAATGGTTTCTAAGATTAATTCTAATGAGCAGTTGAACAATTGTCCCCGTCGCTATCCTTTAAAACTAGGCACGACAATATTACTATTTCAAGCGTAATCATATCTTTTCTTCAACAATTTATAAATATAAAATTCCACATTTACCGATTAATTCTGGATTATTCAATTAATTGAATGAAGATTTTGTGGTTTTTTTATTCGAAATGTATTTAGTTGGCTACGGTACAAAATTAGATACCTACCACCAGACACAAATTCTGAACAACTTATTGAGTTCTAGTACACATAAACTAAGTTCCGTCTAAAAGCCCAAAATCTAATTTACAACATTCGTATTCACGTACTCCACATGTAACTGATATATGAAAGAATAGAAGGGTAATATTTTTGGTGTGTTATAGGAGAGTAGTTTTTTAGTTTTGCATTGGGCTGCATAAGAGGCGATACCAATAGAAAGCAGATATATAGTGTAAAGCTTAAAGATAATTGAACTTAGTTCGATATTTTAGTTCGATACTTCTTAGAGAAATACCCGATTGGAAGTAGATGCGATGCGAATTTTGATTGTTGAAGTCCCTTACTCTTCATTGGTTAGAGAAAAACACTTCAATGATTCATCTCAAATAGGTACTAGTTCGTCCAAATGCATTATACATAGTTAATAAAATACATTACATCAAATGCATTACACAGCTAATAAATTTACTGCGTTTGTAATAGATGCAATATGCTACTTTATGAATGCAGCACCTATTTATTATTCGACGAGAAGGTTCTTGATGGATTCCGCAATAACTGAAGAATAAATACGTTTAGAGTTTTAGGAGCCAAAGTTTATTTAAGCCAGATCAACGCAGAATGATGAACAATGTTTATAATACTACGAGTAGTTATGAAAGTTTGGAATATTCTGAAGGGACCTAATAAAAACCTGAATCTGCTCTTTTGGTATTTCAAAATAATAAATATTCAATATAACGATTTTATTACAAATCAAATAACAGAATTATGTAATTTATTTCAAGAGATTTTAGTGAACTCATACGGTCAATATTAGGAATAACTCATTGTACTATGTTTCAATTGTCTTGCATGAATTACAGGAACAGCTCGTATTAAAGAATTTTAAATATGATAGAGAACTACGGATTGGGAACATAATTAATTGAATAAAATTTTATCTATGAAAGTAATTATGGCAACGTCTGCAGTACGTTATATCGGCGTGTTGATGCAGGAACCTGTGGAGAAGAAGATCAATAATCTTACGCATACGAGGTAATTATAACGTTCGCTGATTAAGTAAAACTGACGACCGAATTTAGACCGTATGCGCTAATTTAATATGTACAGTAAAATTCAAATTATCCGAACTCCAGCTATCCGGATCGCCAATTATTCGGATCACGTTTCTTAAAAAAAGAACCAACGAGTTACTATATGTAGTTTTGTTTGGATGTAGTTCTGTATGTTTGTGTTGTCAGTGTCAGTTAGTTAGTTTATGTCGTGACTTCAGCTAGACTGGTTTGTCCCTATTGGTTCCATTTTCCGTGTAAGTTTTTATTTTATGTAAATTTTCTGTGCAGTATGTCATCTAAAAGAAAACGTGTTGTTTTTCATTGGCAGACAAAATAAAAATCCTTGAACAACTGGATAAAGAATATACTGGCAACCAGTTAGCTGACCAGTTAGATGTTGGAACTGAACAATATCGGACATTAACAAAAACAAAGTCTTCAGTTTCATACTTTGTGTCTGTTCTTGAGAATAAAGATGGGAGTTCATAGAGAAAAGCGATGAAAATAGCAGAAAACAAAGATCTAAGAGGCCGTATTCAAGTGATTTTGAAGCAGCGAGCATTGAGAAACTCTTTTAGTGCCAATTATTTGTGAAAAAGCAAGAAAATTGAGAATTGATATTCATTTAAAACGAGTAATGGGTGGTTACGGATATTTAAGACAAGACACTGTATTCGAGAATAAGATTTATGTGGCGAGAAAATTTCAGTAGATCTTAAAGAAGCTGATAACTTCATTGAAAAATTTAAAAGTGAAGCAGAGTTGTATGACCCTGAGTTTGTGTACAATGCTGACGAGACTGGCCTTATTTGTAAGGCTCTGCCTAACTTCTCTAACTTCTAAAACGGAAAGTAGCGCGCCTGGCCAAAAGATTAGCAAAGATCGTGTTACCGTGCTGAATTATGTCAACTCTACGGGAAATCACACAATATCACTTCTGTTGATAGGCAAACCAATAAATCTTCGGTCTTTCAAAAATGTGAAGAAAGTTTCCTTCTTTTACAGGAAGTAAACAAGAGCCTGGATGATTGCTACTTTGTTTACCGAATTGTACGATTCAATTTTCATACCTGAAGTAAAAATACCAATAGGCTATAGGAAGAGAAGACAGTAAAGTTATGTTAATTCTGGATAATGCACCCACCCACCCCACAGGCAGCCTTCCTGAAAGAGAATACGGACGTTTTAAAACCCTTTTCTTGCCGCTTTTGACAGAAGATAAGTGTGAAGAAGGCAGTGTGGTCCAAAATTTGACTAAAAAGATAGCTGTTACATGGTCGCGGAAGCAAGGGATTTAGTAAAAACGCCCACATCAAAAAGAGGTTGAAACAAACTGAAAGGCATTTCAACTAAGGAGGCGGTATTGAAAGAGAAAGAACAAAAAAAAAGAAAGGTGAAATGTAAGTGAAAGAAAGAGAAGCAGAAGAGGAAGAGGATATGTGTCGTTTGAGTACATAAGAAAGAAAATTTTGAAAATTCTTGGATGCTCTGAGTGCACTGCAGAACACTTAAGCGTTTGGCTTGCTTGTGATTCTTCGGAGCCTGGGTTTCAAATTCTAAACGATGATGATGAGCTCATTCAAAATGTGACCCAGGTGGAAGAAACTAATGACCAAGAAGATGACATGGCTACTGAACCAGACGCGTGACCGTCAGCTAATAAGGCGTTGATGTGCCAGGGGAGTGCACTAGCGTGGTTGGAGCGGCAGGCTCGATGTGACCACATTCAGCTGCTCACCGCCAAGTGGATGGGGGATTTGGCCGCACGGAAACTATTTAAAACGTCTAAGCAGGTGATTCTTACCGAAATGTTTAAAATTTGAACTTATGTATGTATGACAACTATTTTATTTAGGGTATTTGAGTTATATGAATAATTTAATATTTCATAATAATTTAATATTCCAGTCATTAATAAAACTAATTATAGCACATTTTCTTTTTTTTTTAAAGAAATTACATTTTACCATTATTATCCAATTATCCGGATATTTGGTTATCCGGATCGGGTATGGTATTAATTAATACAGATAATTGGAGGTCTACTGTATTTTCACTCTAAGATTTGGCAAGGTTGGTAGAAATGCGGTAAAACCAAATTTCTAAACTATCAGAGACGAATGAAACAATTGGTTAGACAAGACGGCTTGAGAATTTGCAAGGAAAAAAAGAGATAACCACTGCGGCATTTCGAGGATGCCGGACTATGATTGGCTAATAACATTTTGCGGAAAATTGGAGGGAACTATACCGAGATAGTATAAGAAATAGGCGAGAGGATTAACGCGTCTTTCAATATCGTAAGAAGACTGGACAGTCGACATTTTTTTAAATGTAAGCCCCAAGTCCAAAAGTGTAGTTAAAATGAATCGTAATTCAGTTAAAATAAATCAGTGAGTGGGTAGAAGAAATGGCTGATTGGTAAGCATTTATGTAATGTATCTATGATACACATTTTTAACGATATTAATTGTCTATATTATGAAAGGAGTACGTCATCATCTTGTGAAGTAAGATATTCCTAACTTTTATAAAAAGCGACTGTTTACCGCATTCGGGAAACCATAAGCATTTAGCCGATTCCCGTAATCACTGACATCGATTAAAGATGTATTGAAAATCCAACACAGCATACGACGTCACTAAACGGGAATAGTTCAATGTGATATCAATGTGGCCACTCTGATATCACCGGATAAGAGGGATTAAACATCTGTATAAAACTTGGTGCCGACTTCGGCAAACGAATTGTATTTCAACTTCTAGATTTTAGTGGAAACACTAGGTATGAAGAACTGGCGTTTCGGATGACACGTTCGATTTTTTTATTAAATTTTTTATGATGTTCATTCATTTTTACAGATTTCGTTTTTTACTTGTATATCTATAGTACAGGAGCCTAGAAACTCCATAACGTAGAGATCTGTAGCGCCTCGCTCCTTTAATATGGTAGCCTGAAGTTAAAGAATATATTATGTGAATCATTAGTGATGGATGTTTACAATGCTCATTTCTTGGTAATTTAAATAAAATATTGTGCAAGTTGTTAGAGCCTTCATAACGTAAAAATCCGTGATGCTTCACACCGGATTTCTCTTTACTTTTAGTAGTTAGGCAGTTCGATGTAGGTTAGTATCTCGGAACAATAAATAGAAGTTAAAGAATATATGTTGAATCATTAGTGACGGATGCTTTCTGTATCCATCTTGGTAATTTAAACAGAATATTGTGTAGGAGTTTAGTACCTTTATAACAGAAAAATTCGTGATGCTTCGAACCGGATTTCGCGTTACTTTTAATTGTTAGGCTGTTCGATGTAGGATAGTATCTCGGAACAATTTTGAAAGACCATTGAGGAAACATATAGCTCTATATTGGCTGAAAAGTCAGTAGATATATGGCGTGATATTGAGTTTCAAGCGAGCCGTTATCTCAAAAAAGGGTGGTATTTGGAAAATTAAGGAAATAAATATTTTGGGGGTCTTTGGATTTTAGATTTGTCATTTTACGGATATTAAATTGTAAGGGTACCCAATATGGTTTTATTGATTTTGTGTCAGAGAAGAGTGTTAGTACCAAAACTGGACTGGTTATTTTTGTGGAATTAAACGATTGTGTCTCACCGGTTTTGAGATCAAGTTTAAATATTGATATATGAAGGCAATCAAGGTGCCAAATACTTTTTGTATAACTTATTTACTGTTTTGGAATTATATTTTGAAATATTGCAAGGATTGTGTGTGGAATTTTACGCAGATTCTGATATTTTTTGGAAGTGTTTCTGGGATTTTTTTGGGAAATATTCTTTACGAATAATTATTAGCAGATATTATTTGGAGATATTTTAGGGCATGTTTTTTTTTCCTTCGAAATAGTCTTTAAGAAGTATTGCGGTCTAAATATTCTGGATAATGTATTCGGTATAGAATCAATTCTGGATCTGTGCGCTGGGAGACATCAGTTAATGTTGCAATAGGACAGTCTGTGCTTATATCTATTCCATACCCCTTTGTACAGATATTCTTGTATATATTTTATAATTCACATGTATGATTATTTGACGCCTTAAAAGAGGGAGGGCTTTTCTAGGGGAAATTTATCTAGAGTTTGAGTTCAGAATAAATCTACCAACGTGAAGTTATAGAACCATTAGCAAACGTTGGCATTATAAGCCATTTATGTGGTTTTATGAGAAGGGTTATTCAATTTTTTTAATTTACATTTAAATAAATTTCAGAAAACAATATATAAGTATTTGCATAAGTTAATCCTAAATTAGGGCATCTAAAGATAAGTCACTCAAGATATAGTTCTCTAGAAAACCACACTTGTGCAACAAGATCAACTAAAATAGGAATTACGAGGGGATAAAAACTTGGGACAATAGTACGTCCGGTTCCAATAACTTGGTGTGTATGATTAGTAAAACTTTGAAATTTTGGGGATCTACTATGCTGCCAAATGAGCATCTTACAAAAATATTTTCAGGTCTACAGGGTGTTTCAAAAAAGTGTTACATGAAGACGTTTATTTTTTTAAATAGAATACACTATGTATTTTAATTTTTTTTAAACTCTTGGCTATCCTCTAACATTTGTAGAAGTATCAAAGTAATCTGCTCAGCGATTCCAAATTTAGAATTGTTTTTGCCAAAAATATATTTCATATTGTAAATTAAAACGTCGTTGTGTTCAAATGCTTCGAGATTTAGAAATATAATTTGTTGCGCCGATTAATTTAGGTCAGAAAATAGTATCTGTACCTTGTTGTTATTATCAGATACACAGGGTGGCCAGTATAAAAGTATCAACTTTGTAGATTTTGAAGTGATTTTTCTCCATTTCCTTAAATGGACCAGCCTGTATATTTTGACAGCAAGTGCTGTAGAATAATTTTTTTGCCGAAGGTTTTTACGATAAACAAGAAAACTTAAAATTGCCATGTTATTCATATGCATAAGATATTAATGAAGTTAGCGAGAAAATTACAAAAAATGCAAATTAAAATAAGAAAGCAAGAATGCGAGTTGTCTGATTAAATTGTCAAAAGTGCAGTTAAAATTATTTGTTGTGCGTAAAACATGAATTATTCAAAAACTGAATTAGTAGATATGAATTTCATATCGGGTGCATCTGAAAGGAACCCGTCTTTGGCGAGTAGAATTTATAGGGAAATCCAGAAAGGAGACATTCGGAAAAGAGAGTTTTCGAGAAGCTAATGACAAAATTTATAGAGACTGGAATTGTATGTTACACTAAAACCAAGAGAGCTAAAAGGGCAACAAATGAAGAAAATGAGTTAAGCATTCTATTGTCAATTACAGAACATCCAAATGTAAGTCAAAGAAAAATCAATGAAAATACCGGTGTAAATAAAAGATCTATTCAACGAATTTTGAAAAACAAAACTATTTTTAAACAGAATAAATCTTTGTTTGCAGCAAGGACGAGACAATTTGAGCATTTATTACCTAAGGTTTAGTTTGTTTCATTACTTCTGTAAATATGTTTATCACAATTGAGTTAGCTACTTCTTTCCTTATTAAATTTATTTATTTTGTTCTTGTTTTATAATGTTTTTGTATAAATGAACTTTAAATCACCCTAATTTATTTTAAATAATAGATAATTTTAGTTCTAAACAAAAATAGCAGTAAATGCTATGCAATTTAAAATTTTTATGTTTATCGTAAAAACTGCTAAAGATAGGTATAGGGACATTACATATGGATCGACAAAAAAATTAATTCTATAGCATTTGCTGTAAAAATATACAGGATGGTCCATTTCAGAAAATGGAGAAAAATAACTTCAAGGTCGGCAAAGTTGATACTTTTATGCTGACCATCCTGTATATCTGATAATAAAAAGAATTACAGTTATTATTTTCTGACCTTATCCAATCGGCACAACAAATTTGATTTCTAAATCTCGAAGAATTTGGACATAGCGACGTTTTAATTTACAATATGAAATTAACACAAACAATTGTAACTTGAGAACCGCTGAGCAGATTACTTTGATACTTCTACAAATATTAGAAGATAGCCAAGAGCTTTAAATAAAATTAAAATAGATTACTCGATTTAAAAAGTTTTTTATGTAACACTTTTAGGAACAGCCTGTATATCTGAAAATATCTTTTTAAAGATGCTCATTTGGCAGCATAGCACATCCCCAAAATTTCAAATTGTTACCAATCATACACACCAAGTCATTGGAAACGGACGTGCTATTGCGCCATCGTATATATATATATATATATATATATATATATCAATATTAGCTCGCAAAATATAAAATATATCAGCTCGAACTCAATACGGATTTCTGTATCATGCGATTCTACGACAATACGGATTTCTGTTTCGATATCGAATATCATGCGACTCACGCTATGTCACTCATATACCGCTTAAAGATTTATAATTGTTCCTAAAATTTATAATACTGTAAATTTTTCACTTTTCAAATTCTGCTTATGTAGTAATCAAGATATATTGTGATTAAATCGATTTCCACGTATTTGTGATATTTAATTTGAATCACTTCTTCATATCTAATAAATTATACTTTCACCCAATTTGGTAAAATTCACGTTTGGTGAATGGTGCCCGAATCAACAGTTAGAACAGTTCCCAAAGATCCAGGTCCCAAAGCTGAGGCATTACCAGCTTTTCAACGAGAGCGCATATAACGTCGAGCTGAACGTTATACCAACAAGATTGATTCGTTATTAATGGACGTTGAAGGAGATGGTTTAAATGTTTATTTGAAAACTGAGCCCTATAGCAATAGTAGTAAAAATGCTTTTGGATGGTTGAAGAACGGTTGAAGGTAAGGTTAGTTGAAGCTTGAAGAACAAATGCCTGTATACCAGACATTTGTTTACCAGAAGATATTGTTGAACCCTGAAAATTTAACACAAATCAACGAAATTGCAATAAAAGTTTTTGTTAGCTGTCAAGGCCAGTTTCTTCATTAGTTTGGCATGTGGTCCAATCCAACTTTGAATCGAAGATAATTCCAAGGTACGTGGCTCTGCTGATGATTTTTAAAGACCCGTTGTGAATGTAGATTTTATTTAGAAACGGCTTTTGTTTTGTGCGCTCTACTATTTCGATTTTCCGGTAGTCGATTTAAATTTTCCAGTCTTCGAAATATGATTTAATTTAATTTTTTGATGCAATGTCTCAGTCTATTTTGCACTGCTGCAAGATTTAAATTACCACTACGATCGTGTCATCCGCACATTGCAGAAGTTAAGCGTTTTTGATGTTGTTAAGATTTGATATGCCGTACACTTAGATGTTGTATAGGATTGGCGACAATAGTGAACTCCGTGGAAACCTCCTCTAACAAATTTTTTTTCAAATTTTGTTTCCTCGACATTAATACCAAACTTTCTTTGTTCCAATACTGATTTGACTATAGTTCTTCAAATACCCAGTTCTTAGACTACATTTCTTACATTTTTTTTTCATATTTTGTGAATTAATGCTTGTTTTCATACTCCATCATATGCTTTCTCTACGTAAAAAAATTCCGCATACGAGTTTGCTGCATACGAGTTTGCTTGATCGCAGTTAGCTTGCTTTTAAACCCAAACCTGTTTTCTGAGGAGATGAGATTGTCTTCTACGTATTCCTGGATGACATTTTTTATCAGGTAATTTTAGCGAACCCATTCAAAAGGCTTATTAGTTTCTCATTTTCTGGGAGCGACGGATCATTATCTTTCTTAGGAATTGTAATTATTTGGACTAATTTTCAACTATATGAATAGTGTTCGTTGATTACGTATGCCAATTCCTTCACTGTTTGGATTGGTACATGATTCGGAATCGGACCAGGCTCCAGCGTCTTCTTTAAACTCAGCTTTTTGATTTTGTAGTACACTCCATAAGGATTCTTTCTGAAATTTTGTGCTTTTCTATTGCTATTGCTATAGTCTTGACTATATTTTCTTCGAGTAGAATCCCAATTTGCAAATTGGTTTTCGAAGTAGTTGACTAAAATGAGAGCTTTGTTTTTCTATGTATAATACTGTGTGTTCTACGTCTTAATTGGTGGATCTCTTCGTGTGTTTATCATTCTCCCTGGCACCAAATTGAATGCTAAATTCTAACGAAGGCATATAAAAATTTAATTCTTATTTTTTTCCTTTCTCCTTTGTTTCAGCGGCGTAGTCTAGTATCCGCCTTAAGAAGCAAGAACAAAGAATTTAGAAGAAAGGAGACAATAATAGGATTCGTCGTAGGACATTCTCATTCGTGCGGTTTGTTCTAGCGTACTAGGGCCTAAACGGCGAGTGAGCATAGGAAAAATCTCGTCCCCGACTGATTTTTTCAATCTAATTTTTTAAACAAATTGAACTTTTTTTATATACCAATTCTTTCCAATTAAATCATAGACTGAAATAAATTTCAAACAACAAACCAATAGAATTTTGCCTCTGGACATCACAATGTCCTGGGGATTTCAATGCCCCGGGGGCTGCATTGAAATCCCCAGGATTATTAGTTTTTCATTTTGCGGGAGCGACGGGTCATTATATTTCTTAGCAATTGTAATTATTTGGGCTAATTTTCAACTATATGAATAGTGTTCGTTGATTACGTATGCCAATTCCTTCCCTGTTTGGATTGGTAAATGACTCAGAATTCGATCAGGCTCCGGCGTCTTCTTTAAACTCAGCTTTTTGATTTTGTAGTACAGTGCCTCCATGGACTACTGCTATTGCTATTTCAGTCTTGGCTATATTTTCTTAGAGCAGAATCCCAATTTGCGAATTGGTTTTCGAAGTAGTTGACTAAAATTAGAGCTTTGTTTTTCTATGTATAATACTGTGTGTTCTATGTCTTAATTGGTGGATCTCTTCTTGCGTTTCTCATTCTCCCTGGCACCAAATTCCGGTATATGCCACCATTCCCGTTTGCTTCGGTTATCGTTTTTTCTCAATGCCTTTGTTTCCTGTCGTACAACATTTTATCCACTTAATTCTGTAGTTTCTTTAGTTTATTGTGATCATGAATGTGTCTCGTTTTAGGGTACTTTTTTCTTGTGTATGTGCTTGTCTTCAATTTTATTACGCTCTATTTTTGTCAGGTAGCATATCTTGTGGAAATTGATTTCTTGCTCGCTTAGTTCTCGCACATTTGTAGTGAATAGATTGTCCGCAAATTTCAAATCTTCTATAGTTATTATTGTATTCATTGAAAACATGTCAAACAGTTTTATATTTCTGCTATAAGCGGCAAATAATCGGATGAAAGCGTTTCTGACGTTAGGTTGGTTTTGATTTTGTTTCAGTTAAATATATGAATTACATTTCCTTTTCTTCGGCTTGGAATTGAGGTTGCTTCTAATGGGCCGTAAACTGCCAAATGAGGATCGCTTTTATGAAGTGATTCAATGCTCTATCTGAGTTGTTTGATTGTTGACTGTGCCAAGCCTTGTGTTAATTTGTTTACCGTTTAAGTCTCCGACTATCATTGTTGCTTGTCATTTTCAATTAGCTTTTCCAGGTATTCAGTGGCTGGAATATTGCATGGAAGAATGTTGAAAGCTATAAAGCCTGTCTAATGGTCCTCTAATGGTTATTCCTATTGCTTCCAGGTTTCTGGATATTGTTAATTCTTTTATCTGTAAGTTGAAGAAAGCACGACTATCACTATTATATGGAAATCTGGTGCAAATGCTTGAAATTTACAAATAAAATAATTACCATATCGAATTAGAACAATTATGGAACAAGGCCTGGAAGTAGAAGGTTGGGTTGAGGAAGTTACGAAAATGGAAGAAAGATGACAGAAAGATTAAAAAAATACAAAGACGTCAAAATTAGAGAACGAGAAAATCAAATACATTAATTTAACGTTACGAGTAGAACAAATCCAGACTGAATCCCCAAAATTGCAGATTTGGTCGAAAAGAAGCACCGAAGTAACAGGACGAAAGAAGTAAGAAGAAAAAAGATATAACTGGATAAATGATCGAAGCGAATGTGACATGTAATAATTTTCAAAGTCAAAAAGATACAAAAACTACCCGTTTTGTTTATAAGCTGGTTTTTTGTAAGCAGTAAAAACAACCCCGGTATTTTTTTGTAACATAGAAATAGTTATTTTAGGAACGAAGTTGCTGATAGAAAACAATACTTTAGAACTAACAAAGTTTATTTTGCATAATATAGAACTAGCAACCCTAATTCCATATACCTCGCTTACAGGAATGATTGTGATGAAATCTAAGAGATCTAGTCCAGGTTGGTAAAATTTATATGCGCTAAGCTACGCAAACGAATATTCTTAATTTTGCAGAAATTTCAAATTTTATTGAGCAATCGCAGCACATCTAATATAACGAAAATTGATAATCTTAGGTGCAGGTACCTTCTTGTTCTCACTCTATCTCTCTCTCTTACTCCAACAAACACAAATCTAATTACGTTATTATAATCTTATTATGAGTTGTACAAGGGAAACTATAATTATATTATGAATGTGTATAAAGGATAATAAATTTCAATATAGGTTTCTTAAGTATATTTATATAGATGTTTATAAAACTAGATGTATGCTGAAATATATTATTTCCTCTAGATTTATTTAATTAACAGTTTTCTTCTTTGTTTAATATATTACAGTTCTTTGTAAATATGTGTCATAGAAATTCTTTGTTGTATTTTGTCCTTTAATTTGATGTTAAGGTTTGTTAATATAATTTACTTCAAACATTGGTTCATACATTTTTGTATGTTCTTTATATTATTTAAAATATTTGTTGAAATTATTTAAATAATAGTTGTAATGTGTCCCACATTAATAATTAAATTAAATCCAAACTACTTCGAATTGCCGTCCACTTGTGTAGTACAAAAATCATTCTTTCGAAGAATTTGACTGACATCGCATATGACATGAGTTGTTGGAATACATTTCACACATATATCGAATGAGGTTACGAAGCACCAAAACAAGTGCTTGCCAGATATTAGAAGTTATTTGTTGATTATTATTATTAATCTAATAGATGTTTTAACTATTAATTTATTAACTATTTTTATCTTTATTTATTTCATAATACTTGTATATAAACGTCTAGCTTTGTCCGTCCGTCTGTCCGTCTGGAACGTTTTTGATACTTATTATATCATTAGCATTTATGTGCGAGTGAGATAGTTAGTACTTTTGTAGTACGTACGAATCCTGCATTAAAAGAAACATGAATTACGTTTAGTTTATATTCCATATCAGCAGTGTCGTGCATTTAAATTTTTTTATTATGTTACATTATATTATATAACTTTATATGTTTACCGTATATATTTTAAATAATAGCCAGGAACACGTTTTACACGACCGCTACAATCAACCGCGCGAGAACAAGATGTAAGGGGAGCGGGGTAAAGATTGAGGGAGACAGAGAAGGGAAAAGAAATAGGGAAGAGATGGGAAAGGGGTGACAGAGGGAGTAAATAGAATAAAAGCTGAAAAGGAGGGAGAATGGAATATTGAATGTATTATAGAAGATTATGTATATTATATTAGTGTAGATTTAAGCTATATAGATTGGATTTAGGATTAAGTTATATTGGGACTTAAATAGTGTTGGTGATAACTTTCTAGGAACTTAGGTTTAT
>WYDF02019029.1:0-13281 GCA_009867245.2 Adranes taylori
ACACTATAATTATCACTCGGAATGTATGTCGCTTATATATGACTAGGTAATAAATCTTTCGTTAATGATGAGTATTTAATGAGTTAATGAGACTTAATACAATTTATACGTAACTTGTATTAAGTCTCCCGACATTAAGTATTAAATCTTTCGTTAGTGAGTATTGAATATGAATCTCCAAAAGAATACAATTTACATATATATATATATATATATATATATTACCTTGGAAAACAACATCCAAACTAGGTCGTTGAATGTCCATAAACTTAGCATTGACTTCTATTAGTGCAATCACTTTTGTAGAAATAATGAATTGTGACGTTGACGAACGTTTTACAAAATATATTGAATTGAAATGTCTCGTAGTGTTTACACAATTGAATTATATTTAGCTATCAATATAATAATTATACAAAAATAGATACATGAATGTGAATTACTAGTTTTGCAAGAAAATAGGGAATAATAATTCCACTACAGTCGCGACAATTGTTGTAAAAATCAATTTAATTTAAAAACAGTTCAACTTGTCTCAGTTCTTGTCTAGTTGACGTTTCTCGCATAAAATTGATAATACTACAAGTTATTTGTAAAATAGTTTTTTCGCTCATAGTATTAAGTATAACAACTAGCTCCAACGCTAAAACTATCAATTATAATAGTTCTAAGTACAAATTACTTAAATTATAATTCAATACGTGCGTCCTTAATGATTACATATAATTTAACAAATCTTCAAGCATTTGTAAGCAAAGAAAAATGTTGTTGCTATAAAATTCCTCTATACATTTAGATTTAAATAAATCTGATCGCAAAATTTAAAAAAAGTACGTTCTTTACGTGATTGTTTATGTTCCTACTCAGCACTACCATATTCTGTTTGTTTGTTGTGCACTAAACTCTTATGCGACAACAATTATGCCAGATGCGCGAGTATTTGATATTAAAATCATGCTACAATTTTGCACAAACACATTTTGTGGTGAAGGGAATAACAGCAAAATTTTAAAGCAATTCTACCTTTGTACAGAATTAATATTAATAATAACTATTTAGTGTATATCATAAAAAAATCTGGACATGATTTTCAGTTACTTGAAAATCATGTCCATCCACATTTAGGTAAACTGTAAAGATTTTCTTATATTTAACCCTGTCAGACAGTAGTTTGGCTTTGATTAGGAATTTGACACAGGAAAGGTTTAGCTTTGATTTGTACAGATATGTAATATTAACCTCGCATATTGATAATAACTGTTATTAAAAAAAAATGTTAGTAGAAATATAGTTGTACTGAATATGGTTATAGCATTTGATTACAGTGTTCTCTTTGCGAGTTTGAGAGAGTTATTCTGAACCAGTTTCTTGAACTTATCGTTGGTTGAGGCATCGCAACTAGTATTTGCTGGTGTTCTTGTTATTGATTAATTTAATTAAATCGTACCTGCCCATTAATAGTGGAGGTCATAGTATTTACCTGTAATGTATTGTATCTTGTCAATTACGTACTTTCACATTACCGTTAGATTTATCTGACCGGGTTATGTATCCTATTTTCAAGATTTAGGGCTCGTAAGTTGCTAGTCAATAATAGGACAGATCATCTTGTGTCACAATATTTATATTTATTTTTAATTTAATTTCGTCAAAGCTAAAATCATCAATGATTTTGACAAACTTATCCTTCTGTATACAATGCTTACCTAATGTCCCAATTGAATTCTCCTGCGAATCTTCATCTAACAAGTTCCTGAGTAATGCAACATCGAGCCTAAGTATATATCGTATTGTTGGACAACATCGTTGGACAACAACGTATTTCCCAATTTTGCCAGGTCTTATTCCTCTTTCACTTTCTCGATCGATTATTATAACTTTAGTTTTCTGAATGTTGATCTTAAGTTTAAACTCTTGACTAAAATTTTCTAGATTTTGTAATAAAGTAAGAAGTTCCACTTCAATACTGGCAATTAGCACAGTGTCGTCAGCAAATCGGGGATTAGAGAACATTTTCCACCAATCCCTATTCCCCCATCCCAGTTCTCTAGACCTATTCGCATGATATATTCACTATAGCCATTATATACTAGCGGTGAGAGGATACAACCCTGGCGAACACGTTTTTGATAATACATTTATTGGAGGTGGCATTATCAATATTAATGACAGCTCTACTGTTCTCCCATACTCGTCTGACGAGCAGGACAAGATGTATTGGTACTCCCATATCATGGAGAACGTCCCAGAGTTTTGGGCATTTTACGTTATCAAATGTCTTCTTATAGTCCACAAAGCACAGATACATTAGGGTTTATTATTCGCGTGCCTTTTCTATAAGTTGACAAACACTCAATATTTACTCATAGGTTCCGCGCTCTTTCTCAAAAACAGCCTGCTCGGGAGCCATTTGGTCAGCCAAGAATATTAATAGTCTGGCTTGTATTATATATAGGATTATTTTGCTTCTATGTGTTATCAAAGCAATAAGGCGATTGTTATTTGATATTATTGTCGAACCCTTCTTGTGCACGGGTTTTATCATAGAAGTGGTCCAATCTGAGCGCCATGAGCAGGTTTTCCATATATCTTGACAAAGCTGATGTATAAGACATTGTCCTCGATCATCTAACAGTCTTAGTACTTCTGCAGATATCCCATCGACTCCAGTAGCCTTCTCGCGTCTTAGTTTTTTGAAAGCCTAGCAGACTTCATCTATTAGAATATCTGCCTCTTCTTCATAAGTTTGGGGTTCTTTTTCAGCAGTAATGTCATCAGAATAGAGTGTTTCACAGTAATTTCTCCAAACGTTTAAAATGTTATCAAGCCCTGGGGCAAGATTACTATCTTGATCTTTTATTACCTAATATTTTTGTTTAAATGTTTAGGCGATTTCTCGAATTTTGGCAAAAAGATCTTTTGTGTTGTTGTTATCCGCATGTTTTTAAAGGTCGCTGCATATTTATATGAAATGCAAGTTTTTGTCTTTCCTGCAGTTGTACTGAATCTCTTTATTCAGGGCTCTGTATTGTTCATAGTTTACGACATTAGTGATACTCGAGGTCTTTAGGGATCGTCTGGTTTCTATGAGATCTAATGTTGTTGTTGATGACCAGGTCTGTCTTTTTCTGATCTCTTTTTCTTTTGGCAGTCCCTGGATCGTTTTGATTATTGCTTTTTTGATAACACGCCGTGCTTGTTCTGCATTTATTACGTATTTATAATACCCTGCCCCATTTGTCGATTAACATCATTTATAAATGACATCATCTATTATTTATAAATGATTGGCTGGTTTGGTTTGGGAAAACAGTCTATTTTGTTTCTTTTGCAGACTCTGAGCTCTGTCGCCTCTGTGCACATAAAAAGTTGGTGATCAAACCTAAAATCTGCAGAGGGTAGTATTTTCGCAATTCGGATAGGGGACCGCCATCGTTGATGGAGCAAAATTTAGTCAATTTGATTCTTGTATAGACAATCAGGGGAGCGCCAAGTAAATAATCTGCGCTTGGACTGATTGAATACGGTTTTCGCTATCCGTATTTGCCTGCCGTTGACCTAATGTGGCGATCATTAATCGTGCTTCCAATCTTGGCATTAAAGTCCCCCATTAGAATTACTAGTTCTTTATTTGAGATGTTGTTTATCGTCGTTTCGATAGTCTTGTAGAGTTCTTTTATGGTGTCATCATTTGCATCAGATGTGGAGACATAGAGCTCAATGATGTTTACAGGGAATGGCTTTGAGTTTAACTTGATTCTAATTAATCGCTCATCAATTGCTTCGTATCCGATAACTGTATTGTTTGACACTAAGAGGCAAACCCCATGTATATGTGTTTGACTATGCGTTCGTTCCCGAATAGTAAACTGTATTGACAGATAAGTTAATGTCGCCGCTAACTTCCGTCTCTGAAATATCTGCAATGTCTATTTCACATCGTCTTAGTTCGTTTATAAAGAAATTGTAGTTTTCCAGCTTCATTTAGTCCGCGTACGTTCCACGTAGCCATGCCAATGTCATTATTTGTATATTGCTTCCTGGCTGCTGAATTTTTTTGTGACGGCCAGGGATCCACGTGATCAAAGCCAGTAGTCAATTTCAGACCGCCTACCCTGGACGCAGAGCGGCGCCGAGTGCTAGCCGGATCGCTCGGCAAAGTATAGAACATGTGGTCTGCAGAAACGTAAACATTCGATTTTATATTTGTGATAACTGTAACTTTGATGATGATATCGAGTAGGCTAAAAGTTACTCAATATTTTATTCATTAGTTTTATACCTGAATAATTTAGAATTTACATGGTGCGGGATAATTCTTTTGTTTAAACTTCCTGGTAAGAATATAATTGACTTCTCTTAAGTGCGTGTCTTACTTGAGTTCCATTTAACTTTTTATAAAGCGTATACCAACTTACCCCACTGGTATAGGCAACTTACCCCGCGACGGGGTAGCTTGGCACACATTTTTTCTCAGACTTTACATTTTCTTTACATATAACTACAAACTCAGAACTCCACTGCATTTATAGCCAAATAGCTGTGCTTAAAACGTACAGTTGAATTTTGTTAAAAACATTAACCAAAAAATTAATAAAAATCTAAAACTAAAACGGCGCCTACTAGCCCCGCTCTCCCCTAATCTATTCAATCTGTTGAAGCCATGCTTATGGTTTTCTGGTTTTAAAAAACTCGATAAATAGTTAGTGTATTTACTAGATTTTGATTGTTTAATGTACCATTTTGTTGTTATTATTTATGTCATTAAAATAAACATTATTAATTGTTTACTACTTTACATGTAAATTTTATTTCTGAATGAATGAAATTTATTGGATTTATTGATTACACATTGTATTTTTACTTGTAAAACTGCTTTAGAAACAACAGTTGCAAGTCATTTAAACTTGGTTGAAACTGCTTATAGAAAATTATAAAATAAGACAAATTGAAAACAAATTCAAATAGATAAATGTATTATCAAATTATCGTGTATATGCAATAATGTGTACAAAACGTGCCATCTATTTATATACATACAATAATATTCAAATAATTGCATTAAATCATCAACGCAACTAACAAATGGACAGACATATATCACTTGGCCCATCTTCATATACATGGCATAACAATAAATTAATTGTTACATCAAATTTTTTTTCTATATCATTTAGGTTAGATACTATCATCTAAGGTGGGTAAAAGAGGGATGCAATACTCCGTAATGCGAAGGTACTCTGAATAATCCCAGTGTTCCCTGAGCAATAACATCTTAAATTAACTGAGCAAAAACGTGAGATATATACCCGCATCTCTATACTTCAACTTCAGGTCGATCAATATAATATCAATAGCGAAGACACCCGGAATAACAATTCGTATCTATTCGTTCGTCCGGCATCATGGAAACGAACGCAAGACAGCAAACCATATAAATAGCAGCGATTGCGCGGATACCTTCTTGTTCAATTTAGTATTAAGCAATTAGTGTACGAACATGTAACATAGAGTTACGTATATAATATAGAACGCAGCAGCCATCTTAATCTTGGATGATGTTGCAATATAAATGTATAAATATTTCTGAAGGTATTAACCATTATTGTAAAATAATTTTAAAAATAAATTATAAATTTTAAAAAAAAAAAGGTCCACTGGCTTGAGACCTTAATTCGCGTTATGTTTATTTCCATGTTTAAAATTAAATTTTATTTATTCTTTACAAATACACAAATTAATACCATGACTGATTGAATACAATAGAGATCACAAAAAGCACAACTTTTAGAAATATCGCCTCATTTTTGATAAACTATGCTAAGGAAACACAACATAAATTAAATATTAATAAAATGAGATTGACACTTCCAAAAAAAGGTTTTGACTTAAAGCATGCTACTTAAAGACAGCATCAGTGGTAGAACAGAAGCAGAAAATGAATTTTCAAAAAGACAAATGAAAGACATATTATCTTTCGTCATTATCCATTCTTGTTCTATCACATCCTAGTTCTAAATTACAAAACTATATTCTACTCTAAATCATTTCCTTTGAATATTTTTACTACTATATTTATTTGGAATCATATCGTTGAATATTGTCAAGTTTAAACTTCGTAACAGTTTAGTGGAATGGGTTTTTACTTGACAAATAAATTTATAAAGTTTACTTCAATTATTAAATCCACCCGACTATATTAATAGGGATCGGTATAATATCAATGAATTATTTATTTCCATTACATAAATTGAACTTAATACACCAGCTAATACTGAGGCAGTGTATCACACAAAACAATAAAACGTGTTTTCTGTTTATTATATTTATGAAAAGATTACCTCGCACGCAGTAAAGTTTAATTCCAATTCTCATGGAGATGTAATACTATGAAGCAACATTTAGTTAGTTCATTAATTAATTAGCTTTTTCTTAGCTTGAGAGTTAAATATTTTAATAAAATTAGTTCATTAGTTAAATTCAGACTAAAAGTTAATTGTGTGAAAGATTCAAACTAGTCATTACGACAAGATACTATACTTAGGTTTATTTGAAATTCAACATTAAACTGCCGTGGCTCTCTAAAAATACAACTTTTATAGACTGCATTCTTTACCTTTTATTTTCGCCGGCTGTCTTACTTGTTAAGCGCTGCAGCGCAGCTTGTTATCGTCTCATTTCTTCCCATTAACTCAATTTCATTTCTCTCTATTTTACTGACAAGAACCACCTCAAAGTTATGAGAGTTGGCCGCGGCAATCAGGACATGCCGGTCGCTGCGGCATTCAGGACATGCTGCTGGCCGCGGTAATTAGACATGTCGCTGAGAGCGGCAAAGCTATTGCTTCGACCATGTCGTTGGTCGAAGCAATTAAACCCTATCGCTGGCCGCGACAATGTGGACAGCAGAGCTGTACGTATGAGCAGATATGGGGACCAGGTGGGGGCAAAACAACGTTTGCCGGGTCTCCTAGTATTACTATAAATTAAAATTATAAAGATTTAATTCGTTTAAAATAAGTATCACGCGTAAATTTTCAAACAATAACGCATGACGCAGAAGCACTATCAAAGGACTTGCCAAAGCGTGTGGGCAAATATTTTCAATCGTTCAGAGATTTACGCGCGTTATTCTCAAAGAATGCCGCGCTGTAACAAGTTTCGCCGAATAAGCTAGTGGCAGAACCTTCCTTCATGCTACGCCTATTTAGCCGGCGATGCCGTCGAATGCCACTGGCCAGCCGACCCGTCTGAAAGGAGCCAGTAAAACTAGAATTTCTCAGACGTATTTTGGGTGTTATTCTGATAGTTTCTGAGTGACGACCTCGTACAGCTCAATCAAAAATAATTCTCCATTAGATGACCGACTTATTCTCATAGAGTGAGCTGACTTTGCACTTTTGAATCTGTTTGGCATGGGTGGTGAGCATAACCAACAAAAATCGCTTATTTTATTTTATTTAAATTAAATTAAGGTCAACTACAGTCAATAACAAAAAATTCTACAAGCTTTGAATCAGATGCTCATAAACTACATCATCTAATTTTCGGCTGAATCTTCTGATCTCTCGACACTATCACCTAATCTGAAACTTTTCGGTCTTACTCATATTAATATTTCACATCCCTTTCCACATTCTACTTCTTCAACGAGAAAACGAGATGGCCAGCAGTATAATAAGAGGGATGCCAAACGTCTGGCGTATCAAATGAGCAGATATGAATGCAACAGGGCACCTCAAAATATTGATCAAACAGCGCCGACGACGAATACCGCGGATGATAGTAAACGTACCTGCTCCTTCCGTTCCACCGAAGCAGAAAGAAGAACCTACTTCATCCCCGGCTCACCGTTACCACTAACAGCTCCAGGCGATGTGCCATTATACCCTACACTCGGTTAAGGATGGCTCTATAAAGTAAAGAGAGAAGAGCTTCATAGACGCTTGTTCTCTTATTACTTCGGCGACAGAGAATAAAACCTCCATCACCGCCACATTCATTTTTCTTGATCACAAATTACCTTCAACAATTTATTTCACGCCATTTTCATATCTGCATCATATTAAACGCCCTGACCAATTTGCAACATCTGCGATAAATCCTCATTCAACAGAAATCAAATTACCTTTCTCTCGCTATTTCTATTTGCAATTTTGCTAGTGGAAAACGGCATGGAACAACTTTTGTATTATAATTAGATTCACAACATGTTGTCACGCTTATTTTAGGCCGGATAGTTGTTCTCTCCCACGTGACATGGGTGAAAAGGGACTTTTATACGGGTTAGTAGCAATCCCCTGCTCAGAATTATTGGCACCTGAACTGCTTCGTTATTCTATAAGATAGCACTTTAGTTTAGCTACTTCTAGCAACGTTATTAATTGAATTATTGATGCGGAAAAATCTAAAATCCCCCAGTTAGCCCACTTAATTTAGACTAAAACGCTAGGCCGGACCATCGCTAAGTTGGACGTGCCGTTTGGATGTAGTTGTGCCTTTCGTGGCTGAGTAATTACTGGTAACGTCAATCCTTAACGATAGTCATAAGCCTTAATCATTCAGGCAGCAGAAATGAAACAGTTATTAAACTTAATTAAATTATATTGGTCGTTAAAAATATATACATGCAATCCAGTGATATGGTCGTTCATTCCCATACGTAAAATAAAGTAATCAACGCTTTGAAATTAATAAAATACATCAACATTTGAATAAAAATGACTTTATGATTTGTTCAGCAACATCAAAGAAATATTAAATAAGGTACTTACAGATTTTGCAGCTGTACACAAACTACTTATTTATTATTTTAGACTAACTCACCATTATTTTAATTATTTATTTATACTTATTTTAGCTTTACCTCGATCAACAAACTTGTTACTAATTAAACTCAACTTTACTTTATTCATCAAAATTATACTTAAAAATCTTAATGCTAAGTACCGCGCTACATTAGACGAATGCATAATAATAAAATACTTAGTAAATTTATGATCACAGTTTCATTATACATGACTTCATTTGTTATTTAATTATTATTCTACTATTATTTTATTCCAGATTATTATTTCGCTACTTAGTTGGACATTACGACGTTCGGCGGACGCCCAAAATTACTATCCCTTACAGCTGTGGGTGAACCGTTTTTGTCCCCTTCCAAATATCGATATGCATACATTTAGTCATGATTAATTTGTATCCCATTTGCGCATTCTAGAATATTTTCTATAACACCTGTCTGACATCGGTCAATGGACTTTGTTCCCATGCAAATCCTCTATGTACAATTGATTTGTTTAAGATTGAATTAATTAGCATAGAATATAATCCAAAAACTAATTTTGATCTTCGTATTATTTATCCGATCCTTACTAATTTTTTAGCCTAGGGTAACTTGTTTGTTTGTTTACAACTAATGAATTTACTCATAAGATAACTGCGTTTCTAAAATATTTTACTAATCTGTTTATAGTTACTGTGCGGTTCTAACATTATTTACAACAATTATTTTCATGTACTTTAATTCATAAAATGATAACGAAATAATACGACTAAAAACATAGTACTGTAACTTTGCAAATGTTAAAAAAATTGATAAGTACATTTATCAAAAAGAATAAATTATTATTCAATGAAAAAAATTTCATCTTTTGTACATCTATGTATACGACAATATTGTCAGTACATTAAAATCGCGAATAGAAGCACATATATGAAGTTATACATATGAGAGAGTTATATATTAAACTATTTAAACCCTTTATGTGTTTATCATATAAGTAATTAAGTACTTTATTGTAAAAATTAAGAGCAGCGAATTCCAAGCGAATTCCAAGCCAATTATATAATCTCAAGCACGAGCATTTTAAGTTATAAGTAAACGGAATAAAATATAGAGAGCAGTATAGTAGTTAAAAAGTAAACAAATTACGATCCTGTTCTGATAAGAACAATTCTGTAACAACTGGCCTAATTTGCAGGTCTAATTGGACTAACTGTTTAATGAACAAGTTTAATAATAATACTGGCGTTTCTTATGTAAAATTAACGAATTTAAAAATAGGAAGCACAGTCGTCTTTAGTACAAAGTTTATGCTAAACAGATAAGCTTTTACCCCCTAAAGGCAGACAATTAAAGATTGCAACATATAGATGGGTTTGGTCGGAAAACCAATGTTTAATATCAATCTTCTATCATCTAGTACTTGTGCTAAAGAACACTGTTTCCTATTTATTATATACAAGTACAAGATGGCGGAGAATTGATGTATAGGTAAAATTAGTACTAAGGAGCAATGTACTATTTATTTATTATATTCTAACGTGGAGATTTGCCAACGTTCCTGTTAACTTTGAGATTAGAAAAATTGAACATGCAATAGTTATAAAAGATACAAGAAATTCAGGACGCATAGACCTTGTGCAACATGTTGCATGTTAGTATAAAGTCCGAGAAGTAGTAACTAACATTTAGAGAATCATTCAAGCTTGTAGTTATGAAGTAAAATATAGCGTGAAAACATTTTAGAAGCATCTTAATTAGTTCAGAATTACAGTATAGAAATAGATTAAGTTCCGACGGAACTAGAGTGTTTCCGATGTGTCTAGCGTTCCAATTATCGGAAGAAATGAATATTTACTAGGTGTGGCTTAAAGAAAGTCAGGGGCGGTGTAATAACAATAATCTAAGTGCGCTATGTCAGTGTGTAAGTGACCAGATTAATTTAACTGGTAATTGACTGATAATAAATGAATGGATGCTGTATGGGGTAAAGGTAACTAACCTGACAGCAGTATAGAAGTGGAATACATTGACTAAATATATTTTACTAGAAGAGGGGAATAGCGAAGATTCTAGAATGTGTTAATTATGTACAAATTAATCATGACGAAAGATATGCATATCTATAAATGGAAGGGGATTAGTATGTATGAAAACGATGTCCAGTTCTAGTAGAGGAATAGTAAATTTTGGCCGCCGAACGTCGTAATGCTGGACTAAGTATTTTATTATTATCCATTCGACTAATGTAGCGCGATACTTAGCATTAATATTTGTTTTGGAATAATTCAGATAATTTAATAGTTTGTAAATAATAAAAAATAGTTTGTGTACAGCGGCAAAATCTGTAAGTACCTAATTTAATATTTCTTTGATGTTGCTGAACAAATCATAAAGTCACTTTTATTCAAGTGTTGATTTATTTTATTAATTGCAAAGCGTTGATTACTTTATTTCACGTTTGGGAATGAATGAGCATGTCGTTGGATTGCATGTAAACATTTCTAACGACCAATACAATTTAATTAAGTTTAATAACAGTTTAATTTCAATTTAATAACTGTGTCGTTTCATCGTTAAGGATGGTCGTTACCAGTAATAACTCAGCCACGAAAGGCACAATTAAATCTAAATGGCACATCAAACTTAGCGATGGCCTAGCCTAGTGTTTTATTTAAAATTACGTGGGCTAACTGGGGGATTTAGATTAAATCTTTCCACATCAATTATTCAATTAATAAGTTTGCTAGAAATAGCTTATAAAATATACAAAGGAGTTTAGATCCCTATATTGTGAGCAGGGGAATGCTACATACCATATAAAAATCTCCCTCTCATCCATGTCATGTCGGAGAGAACAACCCTCCGCTCTAAAATATGGTGACAATATGCAAGTACTAGATACGTAGGATTTATGGGAACTCAAACAATAAACTCAAACAATCGAGACTTGTACGATTGAAGCTATATAATGATTTCGTTTTAGAAATAACTCTATCCGTTGCAGCGAACTGCAATCTAAATTTAAAAGTAATACAAAAATTAGTTTACCTTAACAAAGAAAATATTCAATTTTGTTGGTTTATATTATTTGAACACTCTCTATATGAAACAAATCAAGCACTTGACACACACTAACACAGCTCATTAATATAATTTTTATTATTATTGGTATAATTTTATCAGTACAACAAGAGTCTTATCCCTTTTATAGAACGTTAAAGTTCAGAGGCTGAGACATAGGTTAGAATAACAACAGATTACATCAGACTATACATAACTATTTATATACTCGTACTCCATATTACAAGCGCAATATTTATATAATATTCAGACTGAAAAAAAATTAATTCTATCGTTTTATCAAACTGAACATTATTCTCATTATCTATTTGAAAAAAAATCAGTATAATTGCAAGAGCGAGCGCGCCTATGAAATTTGCAATTTTTTCCAAAGTAAGAACTACATGTTATTAAAAAAAAGAGTGGGCGTTTATATACTGCAAAGTGTCTTATTACATAAAATTAACATCTCCTCTTTCGTTTACAAACATTATTCAATTTCGTTAATAAATTCATGTTTGCTGGAAATCCTATCATCTGTGAACATTTGAATTAAAATAGTGCGTTGATATTTGTGTTAAAAATTTCTGGATTACTATTCCAAACCCGAAATAATTTTTGAGGTAAGTTAATATTTTATAAAAATTTTATAAAGGTATTCAAAAGTAAGTTTTCGCGTCTTAAAATAAAATTGAAATCTACAGTTTTAGTTTACATTTGAGCAATAAAAGATATTTAGTAATTAAGTTTTTTTTCTATCTATTTATATAAAGTTAGATGTTTCCATTAAAATGATTATTGATTGGTTAATAGGAGCAGACGTACAAATTTGGAGTGCACATCGTAGATATTGTAAACTGTAAACTGTGGATGGAAGACAATGAGATCGCTGTAATTTATAAAATTCATTTATGTATAATGTTTAATTTTTGGTAAACCGAAAATCAGTGACGGTTCTAGGATTGAAGTAGGGGTAAAGGGCTAACTCCTGCATAGGCTAGGTGTTTGTCAACTGGATCAAATATATATCTGCCTTGTCAACCGCATCATACCACATAGCACACACTCACAACATGTACACACACAACACACATAACACACATAGCACAGACATCATACATACACACACAACACACACAGCCCATTATTTCCTAACAACTGTTAACTGTTTTCATTTCACTTGAACCTGATGCTTACCAGCTGCTACCTGGTTTTTAGATTATCCTTACCTAATCCTTATGTGGTCTTTAGCTGGTCCATACCTGGTCCTGGCCTAATTCTGTCTTGGTCCGGACCTGATCCTGAGCTGGTCCTTACCTGGTCTTTTCATAAGATCAAACAGTAGAAACTGTGGCACTTTTTGAACCAGAACAGCAATGAGCTCATTTTGTATTTTTGGACTTAAGTATTTAATCTGGCCCTTAGGTTTG
>WYDF02019040.1:0-13280 GCA_009867245.2 Adranes taylori
CTGCTATAAGGTATTAAGCTTTATCAACACCCTTATTTTTCAGAACGTCATTGTATGTGTGTAACTGAATACACACTGACACTGTATCTGAACCTATTACATCGAATAAATATTATTTTATTAAATCTTCTATATATGTTTAAAGTCTGTTGGTCTCCATATGCAAGGTGTTTTGCGTTAATCTTGAATTAACTCCCACACTAGATCCGATTTTGATGATCTGTTTCTACAAGATTATTCCAACAAATGAGTACTAACCCTACTTATTGTAGATAAATCCGTTTTTAGGGTATTAGCGTGTATTCAAAGCAGCTAAGTGCACAATTGAAACCATGAAACGGACTATAGAGCCACGTCGTTACTAGCACCATTGGATCCTCTTTGTTCATATACGAGAGTCGCATATTTGCACATTATAAATGATCATATTGGTAGGTATCGTCGTTTATTGACACGACTACGTTAATTGTTTAATTCATTAGTTAGATTAAGTAGGTCGTCTTCGAAAAATGTATAACAAATATGAGAGACTAACAAATCAGAAAAAATGCCGATGAACCGCGGGTGGATGGCCATTTCTGCTATAAGGTATAAAGCTTTATCAACACCCTTATTTTTCAGAACGTCATTATATGTGTGTAACTGAATATACACCAACTCTGTACCTGAACCTATTACATCGAATAAATATTATTTTATAAAATCTTCTATATATGTATATAGATTAAGATTAACACAAAACACCTTGCATATGTTGACCAACAAACTTTATATAGAAGATTTAATAAAATAATATTTATTCGATGTAATTCAATTACACACATGCAATAACGTTCTGAAAAATAGGGTTATTATTGAGGGAACGTTTCGCACATCTCGGCTGACATAATACACATTAAGTGATCAAATTTATTTTCTTGCACAGTGAGCAAATTCGCGGTCTTGAAGTTAATTTACTCTAACTAAGCGCCAGTAGCAATTTGCTTATTTTATTTATTCAAATTTAACAAATAGTAATCCAAGTCAGTAGAAAATTTTACGTACAAGTATATTGTATTATTATTTCGGCTGAAACTTTCGTCCTCTTGTCCTCTTAGTTCACTCATAAATATTTTATAAACCCTTCTCTGTCAACTGCGTCTTCAACGCGAAAAAGTGAAGGTCAACGCCGAAGGAAGAAAGAGGCCAAACGCCAAGCTCACTGAGCCAACGAGGATGACCCAGAGGCAACTGCAGATAAGCCCATCAAGCTGGGCTGCCAATGTACCCCACGCATGTTAATACATGTGCCTACTCCATTAACACCACTAAGCAGCAGGAAGAGCCATCTTCGCTCCCACGATTCTCCAATTCCGCCCACAGCTTTAGGCGACATGCTATTACCATCCACGCCAGGCAAAGGATTGCTGTATCAGATAATTCGTGAGAATCATCACCGCCGTCTACTTTTTTACTACCTCGGCGAGAGCAATTAAAACCCTCGTACTCAAAGTACTTACATCTCCGTCAGAAATCATATCATATTTTCAACCATTTATCTCACATCATCAACTACATGTTTCATATCTTCGTACCTGCTAATTGGGTGGAACAATCTGCAGTATCTTTGATAGCAATCCACCATTGAACAATTTAATTCTATCGACGTCCACCTAAGAATATACTACGCAAAAGAGTTGGAAGAGAAGTCACGTTCCAGAACGAATAATAACAAAAATTAAATTATCTCTAGTTCGCTACTTTTAACTTGCTTACGTTCAACTATCATTGTATGTCAATTAGAATCGCGAGTTCAGTCATATCTACGTATTATAAATATTTGTAACAATAAACTTACTATATTACTCCATTATTGCGTATATATGTGTTTACCTATAGATTTAAATGTGTGTACATTTTAATAATAACAGAGATCAGCAACATTCTTTCTCACCCCTGAATCTCATGCAAGAGCATTAGATGTCGCAACTTACGATTTTGCTTTAATAAGATTAAAATTGTGTAACATAATCTTCAAACATCTTCAAAAGTGTACACTTGTTCGTGGAAAAAATCCCTATTCAAGTATTGAAAAATCTGTAGGCTGTCATGCAGCTTAGAAAAAACTTTCGTAGCCACTGGTGACTAATTGAGTGTGTGGTTTTTATACTTTTTCAATAAAGGTGTATCAATATTTGGAAAATCTATGGACCTGTCCAACAAAATGGAACCTAGCGAATACGATATTTGTATGAAGAACCTCGTATATCAATAAAAGTAAGAAGAGGAAGAAAACTTCGATGGACATAAGACAGTTGGAGAGGAAACGAGCAGCACGTCAGATATTACATCGGAGACGGCTAGCTCTTGGTCGAGAAGCACAGAATGAAGTGATTGGGAACATCTAGGCCCTTCATGGGCTGTGGTGCCAAGGAAATGTATGTCATGGAATCACGTGACGGATTCATTGTGTGGTTTTTAGACTTTTGTATGAAAGGAATAAAACCACACATGGAACCAGTCACGTGACCACTAACAAATCAGCTATATAAAATAGATTATTTTTCATTCCAAAGTAAAGTTTTGTTTTTAATTAAATTTAATCATCAATCATGTAACTGTCAATTCAATTAAATCCAAATTTCAAGCTATCTTGTTAACACACGCCACTGTCTGTGTAAATAAATTTACTAGTCCCAAGAGAAAATAAGTGGACTATCTTGTTAGAAGATAGTATACGGCGAGGTTTGAAATTACAAACTGTTCTTTATGAATCGCTATTAGCCGGACAAACAGAGTTTTCAACATGAAATTGCTGATAAATAAATTTCTAAAAATAAACGCGCATTTTCTTCTTTAATAACAAAAGACTAATGTTTGCTTTTGGGTTAAGAGATGAAATACCATCTCAAAGTTATTTTTTTATTCATTGCCTTTTCATTACAAAGCTTTAGACAAGAAATGTTTTATATATATTACAAAGTATATAATCTAAGCATTTAATTTGCCCAATCTGAAATTTTCTATTGGTGAAGTAATATGTATAGGAGAAATAAAAACAAATCCTTGGGGACACAATTTCTTCACTCTCATGTATTAAAAAATTTAGTATGAAATCAGTGTTACCTGGGTTAACACCAAATGTATATTCCTGTTAGAGTACTTTCAGTGAGGCATTGAGCATTTGATTTCAAATGTTAAATACCATTTGACTCCGGGGACAGCTTAACTTATTAATTAATGTAGGTATAGTTCTATATAGTTAGACCAGAAAGTACTGGACCGGAAGAGCACCCTTTCTCTCTCTACTGTGTATTTTATACTTCATTATTTTCTTTTAAGTGACAGTTGTAGCATAAAATTCAATTAACTATATAACCACAGTCACACGAAGTGGTAATGGTCTTTGGTCACAACAGAAATCGTCAATAAAGTTGGTAAAACTTTGATATCGGATTATCATACCCCATTAATTCAATTAATTAATTGAATGCAAAAATCTTAAGCTCAATCTGTCAAAATGTGAGTTTTGGAAAAGAGCTGTTATATATATAGGACATGTGATTCCGGAAGGGGGCGTGAAAGTAGATCCACGAAAAGTGGATCTACTTTCCACAATCATCGGATGATGCTAGAAGATTTGTAGCATTTGATAACTATTATCGAAAATTCGCAGAGAAATTTGCAGAGATAGTTGTTCCATTAAATAATTTATCTAGGAAAGGTGTTCCATTTCAATGGACACCAGAATGTCAAAAAATATTCGAAATTCTTAAAAATGCGTTAGCAAGCACAAATCCGTCAATAGCTTAATTTTGAGGCAAGTCACGAATTTATCTTTAAAACTGATGCATCCAAGCATTCTTTAAGAGCAGTTCTTTGTAATTTTGATAATTGACCTGTAGCTTATGCCAGTAAGAGATTGAATAAGGCAGAGATGAATTTTTGTACAATTGAAAAATATTGTTTGACGGTAAAACAATTTCGACCGTATCTCTTCGGACGAAAGTTTCATATACAAACCGATCATAAACTATTAGTATATCTTTATGGTATGATTAATCCTTGAAGTAGGTTAACGAGATTTCGTCCCACTTTGGAGCAATATTATTTTACTGTTAATAATATTGTGGAAAAGATAATGTCGTGACACAAGCATTATCGCGAATTGAGTTCACGAAACTCGGAAACATGTTAAAAAGCAGGAAAACGTTTATGTAGTAACACAACTTTAGAGAAACGGCAGAGAGCAGTGGCTAACCTCCAGTCATAGAACTATTAAAAAGACCTAGACAATCTGTTGAATTATTTGTCGGGTATCTGTTAACCTAAAAGAAAAGAAATTTCTATCTAGATGGTGTACGTTATACTCCATTACAAAAAGGTGTATACAGCAGGGAATTTCTAATTTAACAATATTAAAAGATCGCTTAAAAAGTAGAATACACAAACAAAGTTAAATTAAATTCACTTCAGTCAAAATTTTATAACATCAAATCAAGTATATACATATATTACAGTCGTTATTTTCTGTTGAATAATTCGTCCTCTCGTCACTCACTTCTTCTTTCATTCAGTAATATCAATATTTCATAACCCTTCCTTTACTGCGTCAATGAGGAAACAGAGGAAGAGGGAGACCAATTGCCCAGTGCACCGAGGCAACGACGATGGCAGAGATTGAATTCCATAGGCACGGAAGATCACCGTCGACGATTGTTCTGCTATTACTTCAGCGACAGCGAATAAATCCTACGTAACAACTTCATTTTCTTCCATCAAAAAATGACATCGTATCTTCACAATATATCTCACACTATATTATCTCACACAAATATTTCTCATTCAACGTTTAATTCTATCGACGTCCTCGAGAAGGAGACGAAAAACCACAATCCAATTAGAAGAACAAATTAATAGCATAAATCAAATTATCTGTAGTTCGCTAATTTTTTTATTATAAATAGAACCTATACATTGTCAGTAAATTAAAATCGCGAATCAAGTATAAATATTAAGAACAATAAACCAAATTATTTTAACTCTGTTATTGAGTATATCTATTTATGTGTTTGTGTACTTTATTATAATAATTGAAACCAACGAATTTCTGATTCAACCCTAAATTAAATCATGCAATGAGTATTTTTATTTTACAAACGATCAGAGCAAGAAAAGCATTTTGTGGTCAAAAGCATAGCCTCGATCCTGCGTTAATTTCTGTTACAAGTTGGAGAATCTAAATGATTCAACTGTGCTGTTGAATGCTACAAGGATATACAAATTATATGCAAGGATTTTACAAAAGGATATATTTCTTCTGAATCTGGTATGTTTTTTAGTTACTCAACGTCATTTTAACGGAACTTTAGTTTGTTGAGAACCTCTGTCGATTTGCTAATATATGTTTATAAGCAAGGACTACATCCTTATAACCGCTTTGCGATGAGTTACATATATTTAACAAGCATCGCTGAGTGTCGCTGCGTGCGCGGCCTACATATAATTAATAAGGAACGCCGCCTCAGTTGGATACGAGTGTTGCACGCAGACAACACGGCTCAGCTCGTCAAGTTTTGGCGCTATTTTCAACTCTTAGGTTTCGCGCTCTCAAATTTCTCTATTACACAAATTTGGCGCTTCTTTATTACGATCAAATTAAACATGTTATTCATCATTCGGATATTTTAATTTTTTTTGCATCTCAACAATATTTTCGCTTATCTAATTATAATGTATAGTATCAAAGGATTTTTATTTAAATTAAATCACGCACAATATACTGTGTAGTGGCACCCCGTGTACCGCACACAACATAATTTATTTGCGTGGTTACATTAGTCATTAACCGAAGTGATATTAGTCCGTTGACATTAGTCATTAACTTTCCATCCCACTTCACCAAATTAATATGCAACCCAATATATTATGGTGAACAGTCATTAGGTAGGAAATTATGACTGGGATTACCTCAAGATTCCATTCTTAACCCATCTTGTTCGATATATATATATCCCGAATATTTGTAAAACTATTCCTCCTACAGCGAACATATTGATATATGCGAACGCCATAGTTCAGCATAGTAGCAGTAAATACTATGTACGTGACATTCAACCCAATCTTCAATTCGGTTTGGATAGAATTCACAGCTTTCTCGGTTCATTGGGTCTATCTATCACCCCCACGAAAATCATCGAGGTGTTTTCCAAATCCAGGACAACCCCTCGAATAGGAAAACATCTTGTTCAATCATAAAGTTAAGTACCTAGGCCAACATATGGATTCTTAACTTAATATTGAATCGCACATGTCCTATCTGCTATCAGTATTCTTAAAGAGAATGAATATTCTAAAATCTCTTACGAAAATTCATTGGGATGCCGATCTCTCCAGTCTTATAATTTTTTACAAGTCGTATATCTATGGCTGCCATATTTTCTTCTCAGATACTTCTCATAATCAGACGAAGAAAATTAACAGTACTCAGAACTCGGCTTTAAGAATATGTATGGGTTCCATGAGATCATCGCCAACAAAATCAATCCTGGTTGAGGCTTCAGATCCTCCTTTCGATTTGAGAACGGTGTTTTTAACATTTTTTTTCTACCCAGCCATTTGACTATTCAAAAGTAGAAAACTTGAACCAAGTGATATTGAACTCTCCTTCACGTAGAAATATACCTCCTCCTCCCTCTGTTAGTCTGGCCTGCAGAAAAGTCTCACCAGTAATGGTAAGGAATTTCCCCTTTTTAGCATTCTCTACGAAGAGGTACACTTTAAAATCCACACAATGTATTATGAGAAGGACTTTCCTCTGTACAGACATCAAAACTTGTCTGAGTTGTCGAGGTTTACATCAAAAGATTCGATCCAATTTTTTACAAATGGTTCGAAACTTCCCCCGAAACTTGGGAGTTTTTACCATTTTCTCAAAATTAATTTGTCCGTAAACATCCCAGACTTTTTTGATATTTTTGCTACGGGAGTCCTTGGCTAAGTGTATTGAGTCGATCCTTACACTTAACCTCAAATAATCAAATTATTTTCTCTGATGCTCGTAGTGATATCCAATCCATCGAATGTTGCTGATCTAATTCTTCCACAGGGCTATTGTTAAATATTACAGAAACACTATTCTTTGCCTTTCATAATAATATTAGCATCAAGTTATGTTGGATTCCTGGTCACAGTGGAATGTATGGAACGAGAAGGCAGACTCGATTGCCAAATCGACTCACTCGAGAAATCTCACTGTCTTCAAAATTGATCATCTCTTTCTATACTCATCTATTACGAATAAAATGTTCTCAGAGTGGCAAACATGATGGTCGGATCCGTTAGCAGGGAAAAGATTATGTTCAATTAATCCTGTTATTAAAAGAAAATCCTGGTTTTCAATATTAGGTATAAATTCTAGATTTAAAATATCTAGAATTAATGGATTAAGTACAAGGCATTCTCAATGTCCCCTATTCATAATTGGAATGTTAGACGATGCTTTCTCTGTCTGTGGTCAATTCGAAGTCTTAAACCACATTTTCCGCGAATGTCCGGTAAACTTCTCTAATATTGATTAAGTGTTACTTATATGTACAAGTTAGAAAGATCCCCTCTAACCCATCCATCGTAATATCCTGAGCCTACAGCTATATGGCCCATATAAAAATCTCACACATAATTAAAGACTTGCTCGGTAAGTCATGAATAGCTTAGATATTTAAATTCTGTTATTTAGTGAGTTATATAGTGAGTTATTTAGTAGACTAACAGTGGAATAACAAAATAAAAATTAGGCAGTCCGGTGTTCGTAGTTTATCCGAACAGCGGGCGGCTGGTGAAGTAGAAAGTGCGAAGTAATAGACAGAGAATAATAGTGTAATTGTTTGAATACTAAAAGAGGAAAAATGCTTTATACAAACGAGGAACGGGTTCGTCTCATAGAAGAAAGACTAACACTAGCGCGTAGAAATTTTGAGAGAACGATAAGTAAGCTCACACCAGAGCTAGAAGTATGTAGGAAAAACATGGAGGAAGAAAAGAAAAGTAAGAAAACTAACTCAAATAGGTTTGAAAGCCGAGGACAAGAAACTGCCACAAACACGACAAGATAGAAGGTAGAGCTTCTCTTAACAGAGTAAAACCCAATGGATAGAATAAAGAAAAAAACCAAAAACCACCGTCAGAATGATGGCTCCGCTTCACAAACTGTCAGATCTTCGACTGTGATGGAAGAGTGGTACCGAAAGCAAGAGAAAAGTTTGGAAAACTTTGGCTGCCAAAGAGCTGTCAAACTTTTTCATAAGAAACCCAAAATAAATTGAAAACATGATCCTTCCTCCTCTTCCATCACAGAAGGAAGAGTTAAAGACAGTTGACTCAGTAAAAACTAGAAAGCCTCCCCCCTCGCCCCGCATCATATTACACAAACACAACAGTTATGGAAATATTAGGAAATATATGGTTCTTAATCATATATAGTTGGATTCAGCCAAATACTTCACGGAAGGAGTTAAATTGTTTACAAAGTGTCCATCGAACTTTTAGAAAAACAAGAAAGTTTTTTATATCTTACAGGAAACAAGAAGGTATTCCCTTTTCACACTACCTTTTCATGGAAGGAAGAACCTTTTCACACTTTTCAACTTCCAGATGAAAGAGAATTAAAAATAATACTGAGAGGACTACCAGAAATCCTTTCCAAAGAAGAAATAAAGGAAAACTTGGAAGAACAGGGTCTCCCAGTAAACTCTGTACAGAGGCTAGAAAATAAAACTAAAAAGTTCCCGTTGTTTATAGTAAACACACAGAAGACAGACAAATGTTTTGTCTGAAACATAACTTAAAGAAGGAGACCGGGTATCAATCCCAGGATTTAATATACGTCGCAATCAAAACAAACTTTAGAGGCGCACGAGTAACGTTAGCAGCACTTACGTCAGTTAACCCCACAAATAAAGACATCCTGGAAATTATAAAGTATGCAAAAACAATTGCTGGGGGCGATTTAAACGCCAAGCATCCGTCTTGGGGTGGTAGAATAAATAAACCGTCTGGCTAAAAGCTATTTGAGCTTTTAAAAGACAAAGAAGGGCTGGAAGTGATCAGCCAGAATGAACCGACATCATTGCCGCTCAGAATCGACAGAAGAGGTGACGTAATAGACATTTTCCTTATGCACAAGATCTGTAAGGAAAAAATAACAAAGGTCAAGTATGCGTCAAGTATCATCGGACCACCTTCCGGTCATTACAGAATTAGAAAACTATATTATTCACACAAAGCACATGTTAAGTAACGTTAACTGAGTAAGTACAAGGTCAAGCATATGAAGTAACAAAATTTAAAATATCCAAACCATAAATGGAATTGAAAAAGAAGTTGTATACTTAATAAAGTTTATACAGGAAAAAATTAAGCAAAGTACAGTCACAGGGCACCTAGAAAACAGATGGTCGCTAAACAAGGAGAAAAAAATAGTTGAAAACAAAAACAGGTTGATGAAGAAATTTGCTGGACCACGGCATCGGTATGACAAAGAAAAGCTGAGAAAAACAAAACAACAGGTCAAGTAAATGCTGTGCAAGAAAGGAAAGCTGAAATAAAGCAATAGAGCAAGTATGCGCATAAGACGAAGAATAAAAACTACGGCGGTTTCTAAAAATACTTTAAAAAGTAAGCAGAGGACAACATTCCAATGAGAGATAAGAATGAACAGTTGGTTTTTGAAGACAAAGAAAAAACGGACATCTTAGCCAACCATTTCGAAAATCAAAACAGCGAGGCTACTCTCCCAATCATAGATTAGGCGGTTGAGCGATCACGATGCAAGTTAAGGACATTGTTTTTAGAGTACAAGGAACTAGAAAAAAATTAAGTTAAAGAAATAATGAAGCAACGGAATCCGCGAGAAAGGCGATGGAAAAGGAAAACCTGAATCTAGGTGATGATTGAATTTCCAACAAAACATAAAAATCCTTCCATCCAAAGCAAGTAGTACATTGACAGACATCATAAACAAAAGCATCATTTGCAGTTACTTTCCAGCATGATGGAGAAACGCGATTGTAGCCAGAATTCCAAAAAAAGATAGAAATCCAGCGGAACCTGTTAATAGACGACCAATCAGTGTCAATAGCAGCCTTTCCATAATAAGGGACATATTAATGAAAACTCAGATCCAAGAACACGTCGAGACTAACAATGTAATACCTCCTCAAGAATTGGGTTACCCGAAGAAATTCGCCGTTGTCCAACAAACAGCAAATTTAGGCGAAATTATATGCAAGATCAAAACGGTTTACAGCATTTCGCGTATATAAAAAGGGATTGATATTTAAAATGACAGCTCTTAAGTTTCCTTTGAAACTAATAAAGCTTTCTTAGAGTTCTAGGATTAGTTCTAGGAAGTTCTAGGATTACCACAGGGTTCGCCCTTATCGCCAGTGTTATTTAATATTTTTGTGAGCGACACGCCTAAACTAGAACACCTGACACAAACAGAAACAATGCAGTTTGCTGATGGCATCATATGACAGCAATCCCTCTTTTACAAAAGCTAGGCTGATGCGAGGATTAAGGGTAATCTCAGAGTTTTGCAACTTATGAAAAATCAAAATCGACTCGACAAAAACCGAAGTAATAAGATTCGATAAGATTAAAGGCAATGACAAGCCCATCGAATTAAAAAAGAAACAAATTAAAATCAAACGGGTAGCAACACACCTTGGCTGCACATTTGGCTACAAGCTGGATTGGAGGTCACACATGAAAAGACGAGAAGCCGTTGCAAATAACACCGGACGCAGACTCTATCCTATACTAAAATATGATTCAAGGTTAAATTTTAGAGCCAGAGCGAAGATGATGAATTGCGTGTTTCGTCATCAGCTAATGTATGGATGTGAGCTTTGGTCAAGAGGCTCCGGAAAAGCAAAGGTTGTACAAAATAAACTGATTAGAAAATCAGTCGATGCTCCATGGTACACAAGAAACTCTGAACAAATGGAGGCCCTAAAAGGCTCGGACATTGCAGAGTAAGCAACACTTAGCCTTTTAAGTAGACAGCACTTAAAAGGCTGAACTCTCACCCAAATAACGAAATACAGAAACTGGCGGAAACAAAACAGAGGTTGAGATGAAGAAAACAAAAAAGACAAGCCAACTCAGGCTGTAATGAACTAACCCCATTGCGGTTCGAGCGGGTAAAGGACCCCAATATAAAAGCTTTGCAATTGTATTGGGAAGGAAAAAGGTAAATAAAAAAAGACGGTGATAGGTCTTATGGACGAAAACAGGCCGATTCTAAAGAAGTATCACACAAGACATATTCGAGGTTATGTCAGCTAATCCAGATTTTTCTTTTTAAGTAGAAAATGCCATGAAATTATCATAGAAAAATTGGCGGTCGATTGTGTAAAATTATTCTAAAGATCAAATGTCAGTTCGAAGAGGTTTATCTATTAGCAAGCACCTGTTAAATACGATTTGAAAATGGAAATTCTGCGAATTCGAATCAGAGGAGCAGTTTATTAAAGAATTTATTAGTGTTATCAAGAATTATGATTTGGCTTGCATGTAAAAAATCTTCTGTTGCTGTCACACCTAGTGAAGAATAAGCTAAATTGTTTATGGATCGGCATAAAAATAAGATGTCCAATAAGATGGTTCAAAATATAAAACTCAAGTAGACCATTGTTTAATTCGAATTTTGTTTGATGAAAAACGTTCCTCCTGAAAACATAATACATTTTGACGAAACAAATTTACCAGATGATCAAAGTAGAATAAAATCAATTGTGAAGTCAAGACAAGAAGAATTTAAAAGATTACTTAACATATCAGTCTTGCAGTGACTATGTATAAATTGATATAAATGAATATTAGAACAACTTACATTCAGGTCTTAATCATTTTTAGGTAATGACCATTTGAAGGACCCAAGAAAATATATATTTTTTGACCATAAGTCACCTAACCTCGCTGACATATGATAATTGCATTCATAAACAAAATCAAAAACCATGACGGAGTATTTTTAAAACTTACATTATGCTCTACTTAATTTTAGATTCCATTCCGAAGATTGGCATATAATTATCATACTCGAAACAAATCATTATGTCTGGAAGATAAACGCAATTTCAAAATCACACATACACATATTTTGTAGCAAAACATCTTTTTAAATTTGAAGCACATAACCTCAAAACAATACGGCACTGATTTTAATAACGCAATTAAACTAAAAACATAATCATGTTAACAACAGTGCTAAATCTATAATAAACGACAAGTTTTAAAACACTGCACGTGTAAGAAATTAGGTGACAATTTTTTATTAGCGTGTGTTAAAATCCGACAGCGTTTATATACCGACGCTGAAGTTAGCGATCGTCGCGATAAAAATACGACGCCGATACGCGTATTGTTTCCATGTACACTAACTCAGCTCACCGCTTAAACTGAACTGATGATACGGGGCGGGTAACATCGTGGCGTTTGAAATGTTCGTTTTGCTGATACACCTCTGCTGAATTGAATCTGCTCGACGGAAATTTACACAGCATCAGCCAGAGTGGCCATACAATGCAATTTCTAAAGAGGATTCACTATTGCGTTCTTTCATTGATCTTTAATCGAGCGAATAGTATTGTATATGCCTATTCGACATAATTACCGCGAAATCAAGTATTTCAACAAATAGTAAGACAACAAATATATTTTACAGATTTAACTAGAAAACTTTTGGATATTTGCTTCGCCTTGTGCTATGTGAAACTATATCTCTTAGTGTATGAGGAATTGCCTACATAATTAATCTATATGACAATTTCAAGTTATTGAGATTAACTAAAAAACTTAGCTAAAAAAGACTTAACTAAAAAACAAATCAAAGAAATGAGAGATTAATAAAATAAACAAGATTGAGGCAAGGAATGAAGCAAATCACCAGTATAGCAAACAAACGAGACATGACGCAGCCAGTAGGACTCGAATTTACGCTACCAAAGGGAATTTAGTTGAAATTAAATTCCTTCAGGAGCGCAGATTCGATACTATTGGCCTCACCATGTCTTATTTGTTTGGTCACTTAATTCTAATAAAAACGAATGAATTATTTAACAAAAATATATTTCACAATTAATTACTATAAACTACGGACACTTGATCCATCTTATGCTATCTGACATTTAAACACTATAGTCGTTTACCACTATAGTCAGTATCAACCGAGGCTTTCGATGTAACCAAGGGAGTACGACAGGGCTGTATTTTGTCTCCGATGCTTTTTAACATCT
>WYDF02019051.1:0-13280 GCA_009867245.2 Adranes taylori
ATAAATAAGATAATGGTGCGTTGCTCTAAAATAATAAATAAATAGTTTGTGTACAGGGACAGTTCTGTAAGTACCTGGTTTAACATTTCTTTGATGTAACTGCACAAATCATAAACTCACTTTTATTCAAGTGCTGATTTATTTCTTTATTTCATTAATTGCAAAGCTTTGAATATTTTATTTTACTTATGGGAATGAATGATCCTGGCATTTGATTGCATGTAAACATTGTTAACGACAATACAATTTAATTAAGTTAATTAATGTTTCATTTATGTTGCCTGACTTATTAGGGCCCACAGTCATTGTTAAGAGTTCGCGTTGCCAGTAATTATTTAGCCACAAAAACAAAAGGTGTGCTTGAATCTAGAGGTACGACCACCTTAGCAATGATTCAGGTTAGTGTTTTATTATAAATTAAGTAGGACTAACTTCGGGGTTATAAAGAAAGCTTTCCGCGTCAATCGTTCAATTAATGACTTTACTAGAAGGAGATAAACTAAAGTGCTATCGTATGAAATAACAAAGGAGTCCAAGTACCTATACGGTGAGCATGGGATTGCTGTGTCCCATTTAAAAAGTCCACGCTCACCCATGTCATGTCGGGGTGAGTACAACCTTCTGCCCTAAAAAGTACGTGACAATAATGCTTTATATGCACCGTATTACATTTAAGCGCCGTCTTTCCATTGTATCTCCGTTATGCTATGCACGGTTTTGTTTTGATTATTATGGTTGCATTTGTACCGTTTAATATGGTACGTGTGATAATTTTGTTTATGATTGTTTAACCCCTATTATTACATCATTGCTTTGATTTAATATTCATTTGTTTCTTTAGTATGAATATTTATATTGTGCATTAGTATTTTCTTTCTCTGATTTGTCTAGAAGAACAATATACGATTTTGTTAAATCTTTAATGCTGTTTCACGTATTAGCATTAAGTTTAGTTTCGGATACCTCGCACCTGGTTCACTCACCAAGTGAGGCTATCTAAGCCCTCAGTAAGCGACTTAGGACCGAAGGAAAACCTACACCATTTCGAGCGTACGATCTCACCTTAAACTAACTTGGCAACCGAGTACATATTTATGAAGGCCGTTTTATTTTGAACTGGGTAGCGCCATTTGTGACAACCGCTAAAGCACTCTAATAGCAGCGTAGGGTATGGGATTTCCGAATAGCGTAATGACTAGAATACGTCTCATATTTTAGCATCCCAAGCAGGGGCATATTCATTTTACTTATAACGGTCCTCTAGAAAATACTGATGAGCTATATGACAGTCTACATCTTTCTTTCAAATAACTTATTTCTAAACTGACAATATTTATTTACCAATGTTATACTTTCTGGAATGACAATATTGTTATTGTAACTAAATCATTATTTATTTTAACAAGAATTTCTGTAAAATACTACTATTTTGCTCATTGTTCATAATGCTTTTTCTTACAGATCTATATGACTTAGATGTTTCTAAGAAATATTTCTTTTTCTAACCCAAAATGATAACATTTTACTGACGCTAAATTTTAGAGAATTACCACGTTTTCATTGTGACCAAATTCTTAGGAGTCATGAAAACAATTTAGACATAGCGAAAGAAGACATCCTTTTTTCTTCTTATGTCGTAATCCACTGATTTTTTTCATGCTTAAAAAGTCATTTTGTGAATAATTTATTGTATTCTAATTGTTAGATGTTATTTTTCAGGCAATAAAGAGTATTAGTTAGCCATGTAGGAATAATTCCTTTTAACAACAAAGGGAAAAATGTTACATTATAATTTATTACAAATAATTTTTATTTAATATACATAGTAATAATAATAATAAAATTATTAAACATTGTTTGTGTATGCAGTGACAGAAACATTGTAAAATTATGCACTAAATATATAAAATAATATGTAGTAGATTAAAATAAATAATGTTCAAATCTATTCGATGCGACCTAATATGTTTCAGACGAATAACAATAATAATTTTAGTTAGTTATATAAATTTTAACAAAAGATTCGCTAACACATTACACATTTTATTTATTTATTTTTACTTGTTGGCTGTAAACAAATAATATAGTTTTATTGAAATAGAAGAATAACAATTAGATAATTGTTCATTGCACACAAAAAGCTCAATTAAGCTAAAATCAAATCTATACTCACCTAGCCTATATTTGCTTGTCTACAAGTCACAATAGACCTAATGAAAATTCGCATTTTGGTTTAGTTAATTCTATTAGTTTCAGTAGATGATAATATTATTATATATGTTTGGAAATATTTTTATGCTTCAAATATGTCTGCAAGTGTTGATCATACTGAAAAGAATATTCAAAGTGAGTTTTACTTTCATATTAAGTTATATCCTTCCTATCAATATTTAAACAATACAATTCTTTTCAATCTATTTCTTTTTATTTCAATAAGGCCTTTTATATTCTTGGTTAAAATTTACTTATTTTATAATTGTTTTGACGGAATGGTAGTGGTATAACTGATAGTGGCACTATAAAAATCACAAAGTCATTGTTAATAAAGCCACGTTTGGTATACACGCTTCTAATTTGCAACAGTTTCGTCTTCACAAACGCTTTGTCTTGCTTTGTCTTAATGTTTAACCAAAAATGTTTTTGTCTGAGTTTCCTCGATTAAATCCGCAAAAATCAGGTATTTTGGCGTGATTTTCCTCGATTAAATCCGCAAAATTCCGTAGAATATTATGAACAGTTATTCAATAGCTCACACCTTTTCCACAGAGTACTATAAACACATGAATAGTGCTTCCTTGGTTTTATCCCTGTCTGTACAAAGTGTAAAGGAGCTTAAAGTATTTATTTCTTTATTGCAGTTACACAAAGTTAACTCTAAGGAAGTAAATTATTCTGTACCAACTTCTTTCTTCCTCAAAATCTGTTGCTTCATAGACTCGGCTTACCTCTTTTATTTTTATTAATTTTTTTAATTTATTAAAACACTTATGCAGCTTGAAAATAACATCTATTAATGATTTTCTCAGTAACTTTTTGACAACGAATTGTACGATTTTATCGATTACGAAAACATTCTAGATTACAAGCCCATTTTTCAATTAGTCAAATGCCTAGATAAATTTCCAATTATATTTAAACAGTCCGTTAAAAAGCCGAAATCAAAAACCAAGTACAGCGTCATTGGACGTGACAGACACTTTCCTAAAATGAGAATAACTTGTAGCTATTTATATAAAATATCCAATGAAAGCATTTATAGTATGGTCACATTTTCGTCGTAAAAGTATCTTTCAGAAAGACCACAGCTACATAATTCCGATATTTCCAACTTTTCTGCTGATCAACGAAAAATACAACCGAATTATTGTGGTTGCAAACACCAAATGAAATCTTGCAAAGCACTCTTATACACATCTCTGCTTTTTTTCAAAATTTTTAAATTTGTGCACTAGTCTATATAAAGCGCCTACTACGTTTCATGGTCCATTACAAAGCCAAAATCAAAAACCAAGTTAATTGTTATTGGATGTGAGATATACTTTCCTAAAACGATTTATAACTTATTATGTGTACCTATTTTTATAGTACGTCATATAAAATGTCTTCGTCGGAAACGTATTTCACCTAATTCCGATCAGCTCCATGATTCCGAAATTTACAAATTTTGTAGTGCGGAATGGAAACTACTAACTGACTTATTGTTATTTCCTACACTAAATGCAATCTCCTGATATAAACTCTCTTTCACCTAACTTTGTTTTTTGTCAAACTTTTGCAATTTGTGCAAAAGTCTCTATTAATCTCCAATTATGTGTAAATGGTCTAATACAAAATCGAAATCAAAAACCAAGTGAAACGTTATTGGGCGTGTGATATAATTTCCTAAAACGATGTATAACTTATTGTTTGTAGCTACTTATTTAAAACCGCAAATGTACCTCCACTGATAAGACCGCTGCTTCATAATTTCAAAATTTACAAACTGAGTTAAATGGACAAAGCCGATATCAAAGACCAAATCCAGGACATTAGACGCAAAAGATACTTTCTAAAACAATTTGTATAAAACGTCCAACGATGGACGTTTTATAAATCTTCGTATTCTTTGACGTCTTCGTCTCAAACGTATTTTCCCTAAGATACCACAGCTTCATAATTCCAAAACTTACAAGCTTCCTGGTGATGAATGGAAACAACTCACCGAATTATTGTTGTTGTCTACTATATATAAAATAAATAAAATATGGTGAAGCAAACTCTGTAGCACCAAAGTTTGGTTTTGTTTCTCAAACTATTGCAATCTGGGAAAAAGCCAGTATAAATCTCCAATTATGTTTAAATGGTCTATTATAAGATCGAAATAAAACTAAACATGTCCATTAGACACAATAGATACTGTTGTAAAACGATTTATTATTTATAGTTATTAGTATAAAACGTCTAATGATGGTCACTTTTTCGTTGCGGAGAGACCACAGTTTTATAATTCGAAATTTGCAAATGTCCTGTTGCTGAATGGAAACTACTAACCGACTTACTGCGGTTGCTTACACTAAATAAAATATTGTAAAGCAAACTCTGTTGCATCAAACTTTCGTCTTTCTTCTAAAGTTTTGCAATTTGTGCAAAAGTCTAAATAAACCTACAATTATGTTTAAACGATCCATTACAAAGCCGAAATCAAAAACCAAATTCAGTGTCATGAGACATGATAGATACTTTCCTAAAACGATTTATAAGTTATTATTCGTAGCAATTCGTATAAAACGTCTAATGTTGGTCATACATTCGCATTTCCCCTGAGAGACCACAACGCCATAATTTCAAATTTCAAAAGTTTTAAACTTTCTGATGATGAATGGAAACTACGCACCGATCTATTGCTGTTGCCTACACCAAATATAATGTTGTGCAACAAATTCTTTTGCACGCAATTTTGCTTTTACTCAAACCTGTGCAATTTGTGCTATAGTCTATATATACATCGTATTATTATTTGCAGCTAATTATATGAAACATCCAATAATGGTCACGTCGTCGTCGCAAACTTGTCCCACCTGGAAGACTTAATTCCACAAATTTCGAGCTTCCTGTTGCTGAATGAAAACCCCTTACCTACCTATCTGCCTATAGCAAATAAAATATTGTGAAGTAAACTCTTTTACGCCCAACTTTGATTACTTCTGAAAATTCTGCAACGTGTACAATATTCTGTAGTACATTCCGATTAAGCTAAATTGGTTCATTACAAAGCCAGAATCAAAAACCAAGTCCACCAGCATTGGATATGAGAAATTCTGTCCAAAATCAATTTATAACCTATTGAAGCTATTCATATGAAACTTCCAATGTTGGTCACGTCTTCGTCAGCTGTGAGATTATAGCTTTATAATTCCACATTTTACAAACTTCCTGGTGCTGAATGAAAGCTACTTATTGCTATTGCCTACGCCAAATAAAATCTTGTGTAGCAAACTCTGATGCACCAAACTTTAGTTTTTTTCTAAACTATTGCAATTTAGGCAAAAGTCTTTTGCAATTTATGCAAAAGTCTTTAAATAAATATCCAATTATGTTTAAATGGTGTATTATCAAAAACCAAGTCTTACGTCCTTAGAAGTGAGCAATACGTTCTTAAAACATTTGATCACTTATTATTTCTAGCAATGCCCAACGATCAATGATGGTCAAGTCTTCGCCACAAACTTATCACCCCTGCTCGACTGTAGCTTCATAATTCCAAAATTTAAAAACTCCCTGGTGCTAAATGGAAACTACTAAAACATGTTGTGGTTACTTCTTCTTCTTCATCATCTTCTTACGCCGTTTTCCTAAAGGAAGCTTGCGATCCAACTTGCTCTCACTACCCGTGAGACCGCTGCCCAAACTATCTCCATTGACGTCCTATTGTACCAACGCCTTAAGTCCTTTAATCAAAAGTTTTGTCTGCTTCCTACCGGCCTTTTCCCCTCAATCTTTCCCTCTATGATGAGTCGAAAAATTTCGTAGCGCTCGCCTCTCATGATATGCCCGATGTATTGAAGCCGATACAGGTACATTTCGAATGCCTGTATCCAATTATCCAACACTGTGCTAAGCGTCTAACTCTTTACCTCATACAGAAGGACGGAAAATATATAACATCGCAGCATACGAATGTTTATTAGCAGATTTAGGTCTTTATTCGTGAAGAGATGCTTCATCGCTATGAATGTACTCCTGGCTTATTCTATCCGTGATAGATTTAGTTTTTGGTCGACCTCTTCTTTAACTAGGATTCCGAGATTGTTTAGTAAAGGCACGTGTTCTATAATCATATTATTGATTCGTTTGATAGCCTTTTCCATGTTTTACAGAATACGAACATTTTACTTTTCTGGACATTTTTGTACAAACCGAATTGCGCGCTATGATCAACAATACGATCTGTGATGTTCTGTAGGGTTGGTAGGCTACTTTCCAATATGACCGTAATGTCCGCGAACCGAGTATTGTTGATTAGCTTGCGATTGATATTAGTACCATCTCCTACTTCTTCAAGTGCTTCACGAAACACGCTTGGAATATATGTTGAAGAGGAGCGGTGTTTTCTTCAACTCTGGCCGCTGCTGTTTGATTTTAGTATAATTCTGTGATGATATGCAGATCTCCTACATCTACACCGATGTCTCTAGGAGTATCAGCTAGTGTTTCGTGTGTACACAATCAAATACCTTTCAATAATCAATAAAACAGGCATACACGTCAATATCTATGTGTTTGCAGGGTTTTGTGAGAACGTTATACATATGATCAATTCCCTAGTGCCTACACGATTGATGTATCCGAACTGTGTATCGTTGACCTATCTTTCGCACTTAGCAATATGCGGGTGTGAATAATACCTAAGAACACCTTCAGCACGTGGAACATCATTAAGCTAATCATGTGATCATAATGAAGGCATTCGTTTTTTGTTGTTTTTTCTTTGGATACGGTGACAAATACCGATTTCACCCAGTCTGTTGGTATCATTCCAACTTAACATATATCATTATACAAGTCCATGAGAAGTTGCATATCTATACCATCAGTTTCGACGATCAACTATAAAGTATCTGCATGCATTTTGTCTGGGCCCATTGCTTTTCCGTTCTTCTGAAATGTAATCGTTCTTTGCCATCATCCAGTGGAAAATCTGGGCTGTCCTCGTTGATTACATTATTCTCTGGTGGTTCTTAGCGCCTTGTATTATAAAACAGATTCTCAACGTATTAGCTTAGCTTTTCCTTTACGATCATCAAGATTTTGTTATTTTTATCTTTTAACACGCCTCAGCACTGTTTATGGTGACGGTTTGTTAGTTCTTTGATTTCTTTGTGAATATTAAAAAAATCATGTTTGGCCCGGAGCGCTTCTACTTCGCCGCATCTATCCATCAACCATATCTCTTTTGCTCTTCGGTATGCTCCTCTCACTATTCTCATCAATTCTTTGGTTCAACTGCAATCTTTGGCGTTTTGCTTCCTTTTCTCTTCCATAAGCTGCAAAATTTCGTCCGCTATCCATGGCTGTTTCTTGTCAGAGCGCGCGAATGCCATCTTTCGTTTTTTGAACTAGTTAGAGCTTTCTTTCCACTTAGTTTCTTTACCAATTACTCCGGAAACTTTTAACCTAACTTCCAGCTTGTCAGCTATTTTTTCTCGGGGTCCTAAAATCTTTGAATATCAATTTTAGGCACCTTGTGTCTGCATTGATTCCGTGCAAAATAACGCATTTGTAATTCCATCACGAAGGGATTAAGGTCACTACCAGTGTCTGAACCAGAATATTTTTTGCACTTTTCACGATTACTTTTGATTAGTATGTATTCAGTTTGATTTCTGTCTCTATGATCTTCACGATCAGCGGGAGACATCCATGTGTACACACCACAGGGATGTTGCTTAAAGGAGGTGTTTACGGCAGAAAGCTGATGCTCTGTGGAGACTTGCACAGGGCCGTTCTCTTCAAGCATTCCATTCTACGAGGACGAATTACCCGGAAACCTCTCCTTTGGCCCCTTACAAATTTTGGCATTAAAATCAACAAGCATTTCTGTCATTTCCGCTCTTTTTGTCATGTCTGTAGTGTAGTAAAACTCCTCTATTGCGTCATCAGATTGGTCATAAATTGCAAGTCACAAGTAGCGTCACAAGAAGGGACATACGCTTTTATCTGATTCATTGCAAGGTGAAATGTAAAATGTTTCAGAAGCATTACATGGTCTCCGAATGGAACGAAATCAATGACGGCCTTTTCCAGTTTGGCGGAGATAAATATACCAATACCATACCCATGTTCATTGGTATTTCCTCAAGAATAACAGAGGACTCCATGCTGCGTTCTAAAAGAGCCTGTACCCAACTATCTGACTTCACTGAGTCATAGGATCTTAATCCTCAGTTGGCGCATTTCTGCATCTAAGTTGGCAAGCTTGCGAGTGATATATAAGCTACTTAAATTACAAGTAGCAATTCCAGTATTGTAGTATATTTAATAACACAGGGGGAATCTTAGCACCCTCTCTCCATTTAATCTCTCTCCAATTTTTGCCTCAATGACTCCACCCACGTAATTTTGTTTATTTGTAGTACCACTTAAACAGTTTGAAAATGGTGGTTTAAATTCCTATTTCAATAATGTTCTGATGACAAGTTGTACGATCCCATACACATTGCGTGTTAATTTTGCAAATTTTGTAAAAATATATATAAATATTTGTTTAAATGATTTGTTACAAAGATCAAAACACAAGTAAAGCGTAATTGTGCGCTGGAGATCCTTTCGTGAAACGATTATATCTTTTATAGCTGTTCATATAAAGCGTCCAATGAACGCATTTATGGTATGGTCACGACTACGTCGCAAACGCATCTCTCATGACAATCCACGGTTGCATAATTCAGAAATTTCGAAACTTCTTGGTACTGAATGGAAACTATTAACCGAACTGGAACGTAAACCATTCATTGATGAGGCTAAACGTATAAGAAATCAACATATGTTGGATTACCCAGGCTATAAATATAAGCCAAGAAGGAAGCCTAAATCTATTAATAAACGTTTGGAAAAGGAAACAAAAATTGGTAAAGTTAAAATTGGGGAAAATTTAGAACGTTTTATAGATCCTGTACAAGAGGCGTTTAGCAAAGTTTTGTACTCGAATGAAGGAGGTAAGAGTCACTTACTTATCAATTAATATTGCATCGGGACTTGCTTTTTTTTGTTATGATTCCCGATGGTAACTTAGGATCCAAACAAGAAATGCACAAAAGTTTACCCTTATCATTATATTCCGTGTAGTTTAGGTATACAATCAGGAAAGAGTCTTCGAGTGACTTACATCACAACATTGTAATTACCATTCGCTACCAGAACAATATTATTGATTAAGTAGATCACCAAGAACATAAGGAAACTATAACCGATAAAATATGTCAGCATATTTAAGTCTGACTGGGTTCTCTGGGATATGGGATGTCATAGGGATATGCGTTTGGGATACTGTGGAATTTATAAAATATCTAGTCTCTTGTTTTTGAATATAAAAATAGAATCTCTTGAAGTTTTTAAAATCGATATAATTACTGTAATTTTCAACAATATTGTATTGCAAATTAATTTGCAATACAGAATTTTGTTGTAATTTTGTTGTAATTTACAAACATTGTAGGATCTGAATTAAATTTATACAAACAAAACTACAATCAAAATGTCTCATCAAATAATTATCCAGTATTCGGTAGTGTTAAAGATTCATTGGTTCCATTTTCCACAGCAACCTGTATGTCAGCGTCTCATTTTAACAGTCTCACAAATTTGGAAATGCTTGCTTATGGAAAGTTTCTACCTCCAACAATATATCATCATAATTATCAGGAAAAGTATATGCTTCCTTCATATAATTCAATTTCATCAATAGAAATTCCCGCAAATATCTGTTCTACAAGTGGAATGAATATTCATAACTGTCATTCAGATAATAGGAACACAGCAATGGGAGTTTATTTACAACAAACTAATTAGTTATATAATTTTTATTTTTGATAAGCAATTTGATATTATGAAAATAAAAAAATCATCAATGGCTTTTTATTTGTCATATACCGATTAGGTATAAGGAAGATATATGATTCATGTTTAGGGATTTTTTTCGATTTCACCTTAGTATGTCTCTTGTATTCAAATCACTGCAATCCTTTTAAATGTCCATAAAGAATTATTTGGTGCAAAACAGTTTCAAAAAACTCTTTTCTTGGTGAAAATGTTTAAAGAAAAGCGTATTTTTCTCTATGTATGTACGTACGGATGTATTTTAAAGAATTGCTCCTAACCTATTAGACCGATTTGAATGAAATTTGGTATACACGTGCAAACAATTGTTCAGCAAAAGTGATTTTATCATTTTCTTTATAAATTAAATATGGCGGAAATGCATCATTTTTTTCACAAAAAATTCAGTTTTTAAACTATGGGGCTGGAATTTTGCATACATATAGCGTTTCGTACTATGCGTCGAAATAAGGGCGCAATGATGTCTCTGTCATATACAGAACGCAACGTTGCCACGCTCAAAGTTTAAAAATATATCTTAGAAACTGTAAAAGATACGACATTCCAGTAAACTTTATTTTATACCCTGCCTAAAGCCCTCTGATTTTATTTGAAATTTTTTTTCGAACATCACAATTTAAGATATATACAGGGTGTGCATTTTTTAAAAACTTTGAGGCCCATTTTGTCGACAACTTTTACACCACTTTTTTTTTAAATTTATCGTATCAAAGGTCCTTTAATATTTACGGGATTAAGCGAGTTCTAAAAATCGCATGTCATAGCACTGGAATAATTTGACATTGAAAATAAATTCTACACAAAATATCTCGGTTCCTATGAAAGTGAATGAAACGACGCTTGAGGACTATATGTAGATCTAAGCGACTTCAATTCTGCTTATGTGCACAATTGAATATACTGAACGAATTTTGAGCAAAAATAAATTTCTCAAAAAATTGTTTAGATGCACATTATAATTTGGGGAGGGGTTCAAAGTGATTATTTGATTGCGAAATTCAGTTTTAAAACTAGACAACTGAAATTGCGCTCGCATATAGTATATTGTACTATACGTCGAATGAAAGTAGTGCCATCGCTGCAAGTGGTACAAAAATAAGACATTGCCACATTTAAAAGTTAACAAACAATTTGATATATTTCAGGAAATATTAAAGATAGGACGGACACTTGCATATTTTTTATTATATAGGCTACCAAGGGCTCGTTCAACTTGATTTGAAATATTTTTTGTCAAAAATTACAGTTTAGCATATATACAGGCTGTCTTTTTTTTTGTAAACTTTGCGGTCGATTTAGTTGGGATTGGTTATTATACTACATTAAATATCTCCGTTCCTATGAAAGTTGAAAAAACAAAACTTGGGGTACATATGTAAGAGCCAGGAAGCTCAACATTTTGTAACACGGACACGGGAAAAAATGAGTGAAAAACGGCAGCGGGGAAAAAGTAAATCAAAAACGGCAGTAGGCCGCACTAAAGCGGACAGCAATGCAAACATGGCACATATGGGGACCAGTGAATTATTGAGTTGGACAATTCGTTCATAGGCGTACATCGTCCATAGGAATTCACAAGGCCTAGGTTTCGCACGCCAGAGTGGTCTTTTAGTAATCAGCCAAAAACAGAGTCCAGATCGTCCCTATGCCATGGCAAATCGAACAGCGTAGTGAAATACCGCGCCGTAGTGAAATACTGGGAAAACGTGAGCCTAGAGCGGTCATAGGCCACGGCAAAACAAACTGTCCGAAGCTGTCCGCGCTGTAGCCAAAAATGAGAGCCAAGGGATTCATGGGTAGGCGATTTATAGGCTAGACTAATGTTGCGTAGTGTACCCTAAACACTATTGTGCTAATTGAACTTAATAGTCGACTTAAATGGTGATAGTCAAAACTAATAGGTTCAACTTTCAACTTTTGTTTTATGCAAGATATAGCAAAACATAGGACTTCCAGTATGTGAAAAATGGGGTGGCAATCAAGTCGACATTAAAAAATAAACCGATGAAAAGAATTAACAACTTGTATCCAGAATAAAAATTCAGAAAGTTAATATTTTTTCTGAATATAATTATAAATACATATAAGTTATAATGTATTTATATAAAACAGCACAAAATGTCTACATTATTATAATGAGTTAAGGTGATTCAGATTGAGTTGCTTTTTTATATTGGCATATTAAAATCGCATTAAAAATCCACGACAGGTTAATAGGGTTGGTTTCTATTAATACATTAATTTATAAAGCTCAGTACAACTGTTAAAACCCAACCGAGTACTAAAGCAAATCGTGGAAAATAAACAGTTACATAAAGAAATATTATATTTTTTAGTTATCATAAATTAATTAATAACGCTGAAATTACATAGTCAAAGTAGTGCATAAAATACTAAGCCATAACTCGATTTCTACTTATTTTATTCCTGAAAGGTTTAACGAATATGTAATAAAGTTAACGCATATTCACAAGTTAATGTAATAACTACCTAGCAACATTTAATTAGTACGTTAATGCATTAGCTTTGCATAAGTGTAGAAATTAGTTTATAATGAAAAAAAATTTGTTTTATGATTAAGACTTAGTGACTTAGCATGAATAATTAGTGACACAAATAGATTCAAACAGATATTAATATTGTCACATTTATTTTTGTGTCATGGGTTTGTCTGAACCCTAAATTAAATAAATTTAAGTAATGTTTAAATAAATTCTACTTCCACTCAAAGTCTATCCAATCCAACCGGAATAAATGTAATAATTATATTAGGACGTAGTCAGAATTTATATATTATTATTTTGGGTTAGAATATATAAACAATTACATTTTATAAATAAATAATATCTATTATATCTATTAAATAGAACCCTTGCTTGAATAAAGCCAAAGAATAATCTTTAATAAAGCAAGTGCGGCTAATAAATTAAGTAGATAAACTTCAAACAAAACACATCAAGATTTTGAAAACTGTTTTGATCTATAAGAAATAATCCTTTCACAATAGAATAATTTATTACACAGAATACCATAATTAAAGGTGATTTATTAACATTGGTGGGGGGGGGGGGGGGGAGGGTGTTTGTATCGAGGGTTTTGCCCCCCACCCCCCCCCCCAATCCAAGGCCAAACAAAAAAATAATCCAATTAAATTTATTTTTTTATAACAAAAAAAAAAAATTTAT
>WYDF02019062.1:0-13279 GCA_009867245.2 Adranes taylori
TTCCACTTTGTTGGTATTTGTTAATGGTGTTGATGTTTTTATGGAATTGCTTGATAAGATTATTTTGTGTTTTGTATACGATTTTTATATTGTATGCTTTAAATGAGCAATAGAAACTTAGACATTACAGAAGACATAAAAATATTTAAAAATAAGCTAAACAATAAGTTAATAAATGAACAGAAAAACTGCAATCTTAACAGTCTACTAACACCACTCAAGATATTATATGGAAACAATGAACGTCAACATCAAAAAGGAATAGTACATCCGACTACGCCACATATATAACTTTAGACAGAAGACAGAAACGCACAGCAAACGACACAACTCGACAATAACAATAGTCAGTTCGATAATGGACCCACGTCAGAAACTCGAAACTCGAGTCACAAAAGTAAGTGATATATAATAGTGCTTACAACGTTTTTAACATATATAAAATATTTATAATGGAGCACGTAACAAAGAAAATACATAAAATATTATTTATTGCAAAACAGGGTATTCCTTATAGGGGTAAACATGAAAGTAGCGCTTTGTTATGTGTAGACGCTTGTGGAATTAAAAGAGGGATCTTCTTAGAACTTTGTTTATTAGTTAATTTGAAATTAATATGATCAATCGTTCCTCTGACTTTTTTTTAATGTGATAAAAACCGAAATAGACAAATAGGTTCCTACTGTCAAGGCAGTTCTATTACTCTTTTAAGTAAATCTAGTATAATTCAAATAATATTAATTACATTGAAAAAAGTAAACCGAAAAATATGCAAAGAAATTTCTTCAACACAACTATTTAGTATTCAAATGGACTTTACCCAAAATTAATCAATGTTCTGTAATATGTATATATGTATATAAAGGAGAAGTCCGCGAAAGATTAATAATATGTTTTCTCAAAGTACAAAAATCAACTGGATTTGCACTTTATAATTTGTTAGTGGAGGAATTAGAAACCAATTATCTCGTAGTCAAGATATTATTGGTTACTCTTTTGACGGTGCAGCAAATATGTCGGGGCAGTATAATGGACTCCAAGCACTTATAAAAGTTAAACCAATATTCTGTATATACTTGGTGTTATGCAAACGTTGTAAATTTAACTGTATGTGATACTGCTGAATCTTGCTTAGCAAGTAAAAATATTTGTTTATCTGAATCGTACCTCTTGCTTTTTGTCAGATTCCTATTAGAAAATAGCTACCTATATGATAAGAAAATATCGGAGAACACAATCTGAAACGTATGCAGAAAAGTTGCAATTCAAAGTGGTGGAGCAAGTAGAAAGCTTTGGAAATATTATTTGGTTCATATTCTGACTAGCAGGGTTTGAAAAACTCATGATTCAAAAAAAATAAAAATCATGGTTTTTATTAAAAGAATCAAAAAATCGTGATTTTTTAATTTTGAATAATAATTATTGTGTTTTGGTCAATTTTAAGTATGTACTTTTACATGCAAGAGCAAACAGCAACAAATAGCATTTTCCTGTTTTGACATATCTTGTTTTGGTTTATTAAGTTATTTTAATTATTTTTAGAACTAGCGAAATAAAAAAATCGCTTCACCCCACCTCGCGCTGGTAATTCCCTCTAAAAATCCTGTCGAATCTTGTTCGCACAAATCACAACAGAAAATAAAATAAACGTGGCCAGAACTCGTAAGCTGATTCATTTGACCCTGTGAGTATGTCTATGCCCAAGAATAGTAAAGTAACCCAAGTTAATTAAAACTATTAAAATTAAAATAAAAGTGAACTAAACTGAAGAAGTGAAGAGTAAAGTGTAAAATAAAAATGAGTGGAAGGAGGAAGAACACAATTTGGAATTGTTTTATAGAAAATTAAAAATCAGAAAAACGAAAAACTGGTAGTCGATCGATATGTAAAAATTGCAAAACGAAAATGCAAGGACTTGTTCAAAGATTAAAGGACCATCATGACAAGTGTAAGAACGCTGGGCCAAGCAATGAAGAAGATAATTTAACAACAACTGAAAGTATGTAAACAAAGCATATTATGTCTAATATGTAATATGATAATGGTATGATGTAGTAGAAACAGAAACTAAAAAATAATATTATTAATGGCTAATTTTTATACAAGGGAAAAGTGCTACATTATAGCGCGGCGTATGTTGATACAATACAGGAAGCGCTAAAATCTTACTTTCCATGTATTTTGTTTTATTAATGATTAAATAAGTATTATTAATTTAACAGTTTATCTTATCATTTGTCAACCTAAATAATTTCTCGCTTTTTACAGAATATGAAGTATCAGATCCTGATTCAGATAATTCAACTATTACAAGCGAAAGGACTTCAACGTCTTCGAATTCAACCATCAGTTTTCACAAGGGACCGTCAGTCTCAGCTTCGTCAAATTTGTCTGTTCTTGGTTTGTCAATACCATCATCATTGTCATTATCACGTACCAATTATTAAGTCTCTAAAAACGAAAAACGCACGTTCCCGGTCGCGCTAATTTACTAAACTTTGTCATTCAAACATCTGCAAATAAAAAGGAAGAAATAGACAAACAAATCACGAAAGCTGTATTTGCAACTAATACTAGCTTCAGGTGTTTGGACAGGATTGTCCATATGTGAAAAAGGCCATCGGCATGTTAAGACCTGTTTATAAACCCCCATCAGGAAAAACCATTTCGACGAGTCCCACAATTAGCCTGTAGTTTGTGCCACATTAACCACTGAAAATGGACAATAATTTTTGTTTGAAACAATTGATACATCTGGAAATCCACACATATGCGATTATTTAATTGGGATTGCTTGCAATTTAATTTTATCTTGTAAATCTAAATACAACTGTAAAGGGAAATCTTTCGTAACAGATAATGCAGCGAACATAACAGATAATTACGAGAAGAAATGTATCAAATAAATTTAAAATAGACTCTAAAATCATAATTTATGGATGCAAAGCTCACCTTTGAAAATCATATGGAAAGAATTAGAAACAGAAAATATCAAAGAACATGTTACACAAATTGTTAAGTACTTCAGAAATAATCATCTGGTCAGGGCAAAATACATGCAGTTAGGTGGTAAAACCTTAGTGCTTCCGAGTAACGTAATGTGGAATAGTATGTCATTATTGTTTAGAGGTATATGCAAGTCCATGAAAGAAATTATTAAAAGTATTTGAGTAGAATAAAAAAGAAATAGGTTCAAAAATATATCAAAACATTTCAAAAATTGGTCTTAAACGATCAGATGAATAATACCTAAACATCTAGAAGCCTATAGCTTTGCGACTTGACAACTTTCAGAAATAAAATGCTGTCCTATCTGAAGCAGTAGAAGTATGGAAGGAATTACAAGAAAAATTCCAGGACGAATTATAATTATCGTTGGTTCAAATGCATATTTTTGAAAACCTAAATAAACAGGCACTAATGCCTTATCATTTTGTAGCTTATATTTTGGATACAAGAAAACCAAATTTAAATTGACTAGTGCAGAAAAAGATTCAACATAAAATGTCATATAAGGAATGTATGGAAATTGTGGATTCCTACCATTCATTATAAAACTTGAAGCCAAACCTCAACCATTTTCAACAGTTCTGTTTTCAGAAAAGGTTTTATCCAGTGGTAGTACCTAACAGTGGTGGATTTGACTACAGAATATTCCTGAACTTGCAAAACTTCTTCCAATCTTGAAACATTTTTTATGTGCTGTCGGTCTGCTCATCAGCTTCTCCGAGTATTTTCTACATTTGGAGTCATTCACGAAATAAATTGGGACTGGAGAAAACGGGAAAATTAGTATTTTTGTACAAATACCATATGAAAATTATTGTTGTATTTTTTTAAATTTCTATTATTTTTTTCAGTATTAAGAATATATTTTATTTGCCGTTTGTATTTGTAACAATATTAGTTTAATTTATTTATTTAATTTGACTGTATTTTGTAAAATAAATAAATATTATTTCTGATTTCAAATATTTTGTGTTATTCATTGATTAAATTTAAAAAAATCAGTGAATATAAATCATTGATTTAAATCGTTGCGAACTCTGCTGACCAGAATAAAGGCGAACCCTGGTAAATCCTGCTGACCAGAATAAAGAAATATATTCGACGTTGTTAATTATTGTTTTACATAGAATCAATACTAGTCAAGAATTTGACAGTAAGACAAGTTCAAAAGCAAAAAGTTTATTCGATTATTTTATTACATTTGAGACATTTGTGCCATCGTTCACTTTTTCAGCATTTAACACCAGCTTCTAATTACTTACAAACAAAAGGTTTAAAACTTTGTCAAGCTTTCATATAATTAATAGTGCAAAGAAAGGTTTAAATCAAATGTTCGAGTTATTTAGTTCTCTCTAAGAAATTTATAAATAAACTTAATGAAAAAGAATATAATTGATTGCAATATTTTATTAGAAAAATTCGATAATGCCACTAAGGAAAAAATAGAAGATGCCTGACGAATTTTCCCTCGACGAAATATCCGTGTTTCATGAAATGGGGGGAATGAAGAAGTTTGAAATTGAATGTTTCAAAGTTATACTTAACCAAGTAATACAAAGTTTAAATAGTCGCTCCTCAGCACATAAAAATATTTATGTAGAATTTTTGTACTTTGTGATCCTGCCACATTTAGGACTACAGCTGTGTCAGGTGAAAAAAATCTACTTGAGAAAGCTTTATCCGCAATCTGCAATTTATCGGGTTTAGAAGAATGTAAGTTAAGAGAAGAGTTATGAAGTTTTGCCCATAATTATGAGCATTTAAGAAAGTTACACATATTAGGAAGAAATAACAAGTTAGATATGATTTACTCATCAGATGAGGAGAATGACGATCAAGATGACCATGACGATGACGACGATGATGAAAATTTTAATAGTTTTCACAACAATATATCCCAAGAATGAGCTGGATATATACATTGTTGTTTAATTATTTTACATAAATATAACTTACATACTTTGACTTATTGCAATCCAAATATTGCTTAAAAATACTTACTACATTTGTCTTTTACTCAAGTTTCGTGCGAAAGAGTATTTTCAAAATTAAAAATAATAAAATCTAGATTAAGATCAGCTCTTCAGGAAGAATTTATGCTATTAAATATAGAAATCGATCTTTTAAAAGATATGGATTATGAAAATATCATAAATATTTTAGCAGCGAAATCTAATTTAATGAGTTCGAAACTTTTAGTATAATTTTGTATATAAAGAGTCCATTCGAATTTTAATTTTTGTTAATACCAAAACATATTTTTTATATAATTATATATATTTAATTTTTGAAATTTTAAAACAGTTAATATATTAAGTAGCGATAGCAAAGTAAAAGATAAGATGATTTGACCCGTTGAATAACGTAGAAAAAAATACCAAAATAAGAAATGACATAGAAAACAAATAACAGACCGAAAATAGTAAAAAAGATTCCTTGATAAGACAAGTGTATTTTGTCTTCAATATTCCAGTAGTTGTCAAACAATGCAACTTCGGTGAGTTCAGTTATTTTGTTTCTCTTATTGTACACTCTACAACCGGTTTAAGTGTTGGTACATATTTTAAAATCACCTTGTACGTTTTTATCTTTCATTTTTATTTATAAATACAATATGGAGGAAATGCACCATTTTTTTACAAAGAATTCAGTTTTTAAACGAGGAGGCTGAAACTTTGCAGATATATAGTGATTCATATTATGTGTCGAAAAGAAGTCTGATACAGAATGCGACGTTGCCACATTCAAAATTTGAAAATATTTTTCAATATATCTCAAAAACTGTAAAAGATAGGACACTCGAATAAACTTTGTTTTATAGTCTACCAAAAGCCTCCTAGATTTTATTTGAAACATTTTTCTCTAAAATCACAATTTAACATATATATGCTGTTTTTTTGAAAATTTTGCGGTCCATTTTCTCGAAAAGTTTCGCGGTAATTTTTAATTTCTTGCATCGAAAGATACTTTAATACTTAAGGGATTAAGCGAGTTTAAAAAAAACGGACGACTTAGTGTCGGGTAAATTTGACCTTGAATAAACATTTCTGCCCTAAATATCTCGGTTGCTATGAAAGTTGGAAAAATTGAATTCCGGGAACATATGTACCTCTAAGAGGCCTCAATTTTACCAATACGAACAAGTGAACCCACTGAACACACTGAAGCAATATTTTTTTTCAACAAACTTTTTGCCAAATCATGTATATTTTTATATTTTTGGATAGCCTTTGTAATTCTATTTAATATGATATCACACACAATAGGTATAACTCTTATCGTTTCAAACATATAATCCCTAATATCTTAAAATTTCGTAACTGGTCGCCATGCCAACCGACATTCAACATACCGAGATATACATGTAAGGCCTAAATAATAGCACATATATGCAAAGTTACAGGAAAAAATATTTTATGTTCTATGAGACAAATAAACTGCTTTCGCATTTGAATAAATGTGTTATCACTGCTTTCGCATCTTGTAATTTTGACAGGGGTTCAAAATGATATTTTTTTTCAGATATTCAGTTTTAAAAGTAGAACACTGAAATGTTGATCGCATAGAGTACCGCGCCGTTATGCGTCGAAAGTAATTAGTGTCATGCCTGAAACTGCTGAAGAACGCGACGTTGCCACGATTAAAATTTTACAATCTTTTCGATATATCTTAGGAAATAAAAAAGCCAGTATACTTGAATAAACTTTATTGTGTACGGTACCAAATGCTCCTTCAATTTTATTTGAAACATTTTTTTTTTGTGAAATTACAATTTAACATATTTACACGATGTTTTTTGTTGTGTTAAGTTTGCGGTCGATTTATTTGAGACCGGCTATTTTACTACATTAAATATCTCAGTTTCTATAAAAGTTAACAAAACAAAACTTGGGCAACATGCGTAAGGCCCAAGTGCCTAAATTGTACGTAAAGCGGACGTGGGAAAACGTAACTAAAAACGACAATGAGGAAAAAGTAAGTCAACAACGGCCGCAGGCCGCATAAAAGCGCGGCCTTATCCGTAGTCAAATACAGGGACAAGATAATTAATGGGTAAGCAAATTCATGTATAGAAGAATTCAGAAGGCCAAGACATCCGGTCTTGTGAATCACGCCATTCTTCTCTTTTAGAAATTAGTTGAAAAGAGAGTCAATAGCGATTGTAGGCCATGGCAAGTCGGACATCGGAGCTGTGCGCGCCGTAGGCAAATATAGGGAGCGGGGGATTCACAGGTAGGTGATTTATAGGGTAGGAGATTTATAGGTTAGACTAATTTTGATTAGTTTACTCTAGACAACTATTGTGCTAATCGAATTTAATAGATTAGTTAGAAGGTCAAAATTAGAAGATTCAACTGTTGTATTATGTAAGATAAAACGAAACGTAGGACTTCCAGTATATGAAATATTGTATGGCGATTACGTCACGAATGGTTTATATTTTATAATACAATTAATAATCATTGAATTTTTTTAACATAACAAAATGTCGTGCTGAAATTAAATTTTTTATTGTAGTTGTGTAGCACCTGGTCGCACTGCATTAGTATAGATATGTGCTTAAAACTTAATTAGAAAATTGTGGTGGGCCTATCCCAAATAGTGCCGGTAGGCCAAACTACTCCCACTCCGACACTCCAAGTCAATTTTAAAATGTTTACATATAAGAACAGTACTAGTTGTTGTAGGCATTTTGCTTTTAGCATTTACTAATTTGACTGCAAAATACCAATAGACAGGCAGATATATATTTTATTTCCACAAATTGACAGTTACATTAAAATATATAACATAACAAAGGTGTCATCAAAATTGCACATTACTAAATTGTTAACAAAAAAAAAATCTCAATTAAATATATAAAAACACGGGTTTTACAGTGTCTTCTCAACTATTTGTCAAATTAGTTTCGTAGAATTCTTGATGTGATTAAAAAGTTTTTCTTATTAAATAGTCTTTTAGTTTTGCCTTAAATTCGTTAATCGATCTTGTCTCTTTTATATATGATGGTAGTTTAGCTTTCAGCACAATTTGGTGATTTTTTGTAACTTATATGCAGAGATTTGGAACATAGATCCTATTCGCATTTATAGTATCATATTTACTATTTTGTTTATCAATATGAAACTTGAGTTTATTATTGAAACCGTAATCTGATATTTTATAAATTTAATACTGTAAAAATTTTATAGCATTTATATATATAAAATATCCAATGTATTCGAATAATGTGGATTTGCAATATAAATATATGGCTGGTTTCCACTCATTGACCCCATGCTACGATATTGTATGCAAATACGTTGCTCGCTAAGGCGAAAAATGCAATAAGTAGTTCTGCGTTCCGGAAATGTATTTTTAAGTGCATTAGAATATAAGTAGCACGAGAGTTACATACACACATCTCTCTACTTCAACTTCAGCCCAGGCAATATAATACACGTTATGAGAGACTGGTAATGACGTTCGTAGCATCATTCACTGGATCCCGAACAGTTCCGAGAGAAACATTGAAATAGCAACGTAGCGCTGAAATCCTTCTCGATCGTTTATCCTAATTAAGCAATTAGCATAGCATGTAGTACTAGAGTAAAGCTTATTGTAATAGAATATATCAAGCAGGCATCTTAAATATTGGGCGTTGATATTAGATTACATAATGTATTAATTAGTTATTAATTAAAGTCAAGACCATTACGTTAATCTTGCTAATGAGTTTTATAAGTTTTTTGAATTAAATAGTAAATGAAAGTATGTAATTGATATAACATACTGTGCGATTCAGAGTAATAAATTGTTGAATCACAAAAAGTAATTTATAAGTGAAATATTATTAATGTAAGTAAAGATTGCATCATATAATCTCTTTAATACGTACCTAGCAAACACGTAAAGTTTGTAATTAAAATAAATTAATTACAACAAAAATCAACATCTTCAATTTTGAAAATAATTAAAAATAGAAATAATTGTTTTTTTAAAACAAGGTCCACTGACGTGAGACCATAATTGGCGACGAGGCGTGTGATTTAAATTTAGCTTAAAACGGTGTAAAAAATAGCCTGGGAGAAAATTAAGCTTCGATTTTGATCGTTAACCATAAAAATTGGGCCTACGAGTAATTAAATATTAAATAAACGTAATTCAGAAGAAAACTAATTTAAAGCAAGTATAATTAATCAAAATAACTATCTTAAAAAGTTATAATAAAAAGTGCCACATCCGAATAACGAATTGGCTCAAGCAAAAAAATGGCTGACATGACATATCGAGCGAAATCAAATTGCCAATTGCTCAAGATAGTGACGCTTAACGAATTGTCAGATCATTTTAAAAATATTAAAATATTAAGTACTAAATTGAAATTACAGCAATCATTTAATCTTCCTAGCATTAGTAATCAATCTACTAGTAATTTAGTTAATACGAGGGTTAATCAGAACATTTCTAGTGAACAAAATTTTCAAAACAATTTTAATTTAAGTGGAATTAATTCAGATAATAATTTAAATATGGCAAATACAAATAATGACGCCAAAATTCAAAATTTTCATGTGAACTCGATCCCATTTTTTGATGGAACGCAATCGATATCACCATTGCTCATTGCAGCTGTGAAAATTTGATAAATCAATGAAACAATCTATCCGGAATACCCTCCCGAAGATTATTCAGATTTTAAACAATCAAGTCAAGAACCTGTTCAAAATTATCCAACAAATGAATTTCAATATCATCAACAAACAGAAATTCAACCCAATCAACAAAACCAAAATTTTTACGATTCTCTGAAAATATGCGACAACCCGTAATAAATATAAATTTTTAAAACAACCCTACATTATTCATTCAAAAAGAATCTTTCACTATAAAATCGGTTCATCAAACAACTGTTCATGATGATATTTAATTTAAATAATGATTACCAAGGATTAGTAGGATCCTATCTACTAAAGCAACTACATCCAAAAGTAGATTTTAAAAATCAAATATTAATTACTAATACAGTAAAAATTTGTTTACATTTACCTAAAGAAACCAATTTTCTAAATCCAAATTCTTAAACTTTTCAAAACATTTCATCATACAAAATTGAAGTAAAAGCTAGATCTCAAAAAGTGATTAAAATTCCTGTTATATGTAAAACTCAAATTTGTGTTTTACCAAAACAAGCAATTGTTTCAGGCGTAGAAATTCCAGAATTCTAAGTAAAGTTAGATAGTAATAATTTTGTTAATTCAACGATTCGTAATAGTAATGAGAAACATGTAGAATTTAATGTTAACTATCCCATTACTTTAGAACCAATTTCTGAAAAGAAATTAAATCATATAGATAATGACAAAATGTCTGTAGCACAAATCCTAATTTGACACATAAATTTAGAAAATATACAATTTCAAAATTTAAGGTTAGACCATACTAACAACGAAGAAAGTATGGCAATCGAACAATTATGCTTCGAGTAGAAAGACATATTTTATTGCCCAGGTGTACCTTTAAGTTTCACCAACCAGGTCAAACATTTAATTAGATTATCCAATCCAAATCCTGTTTACCGAAAATTATATCGTTTACAAAGAGAAGTTAAAAGATAAGTAAATGATTTTTTGCTCAAAATATTATCAGACCATCATGTTGATCATGGTCTTGCCCAGTTATAGTGATGCGTAAGAAACTAGATCAGAGTGGAATCACTAAATATAGGCTTTGTATAGATTTCAGAGACTTAACTAGTAAAGCAATAGATGATAAATATCCCATAGCTGATATATTCTCAACTTTAGACAACCTAGGACGTTCCCAGTACTATACTATCCTAAATCTCGCATCAGGTTATCACCAGATCGAAATGTCACCAAATACAGGGAAAAAACAGCTTTTAGCACAGAATCAGGTCATTTCGAATATTGTCGAATGTCCTTCGGTTTAAAGAATGCTCCAGCAACTTTTCAAAGCGTTACGGACGATATTCTTCGGGTAATTTGAAACGAAAAAGGCTTTACATACTTAGATGACATTATAATTGTTTCAACATCACTTATTGAATATATAGAAAGGCTTAGAGAAGTTTTTGAGAGACTAAGACTAGCTAATTTAAAAATACTTAGATAAGAGTGAATTTTGAAAAGAGAAGTAACATATTTAGGTCACGTTATCACTCCAGATACCCCATACCAAAGACAAGAAAAGATATAAAATGTTTCTTAGATTTAGTAGGCTATTATGTAAAATTCATTAAAAACTTTGGAGGACTTACATAACCTTTAACCAAATGCCTAAAGAAAAATGTTCAGATCACAAGGTCAGTTAGGTAGTTATAAGCCCTTAGCTTTCGCTTCACGAACTTTAAATGGTACCGCGTCAAAATTCTCGATAATAGAGAAAGAAGTTCTAGCAATAGTTTGGTAGAACTTCTAGCAAGTACTTCAGACTATATTTGTACGGACGCAAGTTCTACATTTATACAGACCATAACTCTTAGCTTGGCTTATGAAATTAAAAGAACCTAATTCTAAATTATTGAGATGGAAACTAAAACTTGCAGAATTTGATTATGACATATTTTAGAAAAAAGGTGAATACAACACCAACGCAGACGCTCTATCTAGAATTCAAATAAATGCAATCCAAAATAACATAGACCCAGAAGAAAATCTTTTACAAGACTTAACTAGAGGTTTAAGTACCACAACATATGATATAAACCCTGAACAGCAGTATAATTTTCTATCACCATTAAAGCCTGATTTCGATTTTATACCTATAGAACTTTCAGAACCAATACAACCTTTAATTCCATAATATATAAACATTCAAGCAAGTACTAGTCATTCAAATAACAGAGAAGTTAATGTGGAATTTATCAATCCAACTTATGACAATATGACATAAAATGATCATTCGCAAATCTATCCAGAACCAGAGAAAGTTATACAAATATCCGAGAAAGCCAGAGAAAAATTCCCAAATCAATTTTATATAAGTTCAGTATTTAATAATACCAGTCCAGTTGAACAGATAAAAGTCGATAATCAAAATAAATATCTAGTACAAATTTCGAAAACAAAAAACAGACAAGAAGTAATTAACTTTCTAAAAGAATTCACAGCAGAAAAGAAAAAGTATTATTTTAATTTTGATACACCCAGACTATACGAAAACTTTAGCCGAATATACGTCGAAATATTTAATAAAAATGCTCCAAGCATTACTATTAGCTGTCCAAAAAGACATATATTTATCGCTGAAGAAGACGATATAACACTGGTAATTAAAAACTATCACGAAGGTAAAACAAACCACCGTGGAATTGTTGAAATAATGAAAACCCTTTCTAACAAATATTATTTCATTAATATGAGAGAACAAATCTCTAAATTTATAAATTCGTGTGAAATATGTAAACGGGCTAAATACGGTAAAAACCTTCGTCATATTCCTTTAATGTTGAGAGAAACATCAACCAAATCGTGCATATACTTTCACAACATTTTCTCACGATCATGGATAAATTTTCCAAATAGGTAAAGCTATCCATATAAGTAGTAAAAATCCGTTAGAAACAGCAAATGCTTTTATAAAGTATTTATCATGTTACGGTGTTCCCGAACAAATAGTCACAGACTGCGGAACAGAATTTCTTGCAGGCATAATTAAACAATTTATGGAACTTCACTAAGTTAAAATTCATTATACAACTCCCAAATATCCAAATTCAAACACATAAGAATCCTAAAACAAAGTCATCTTAGAGAATCAGTATCCTTACTAAAGCCTTTTGCAGTAATGGCTTACAATCATTCCATTCCTTTACAAATACACCTCCGTAATATAAAGCACCATATTCCAGATGTATCATTTGGACCATCAGCTACTCAGCAGGACTAATAGAATTTCAAAAAGTTACCACCAATCCTGAAATGCTAGTAAATAAAATTAGCATTGCACAAAATACAATAGATAAATGGACATTAATAAAAGTTATCCCAGTACAACCCTTAATAGACAAATTAAATTTCATATCCTGTCAAGTCAATAAAATTAACAAATCAGTACAATAATCCGAAATGAAAATCATACTAAATATTATCTTATCAAATAGTCAGAAAATCTTTTACCATCAATTTAATGAAACTTATTGAACAATTAACTTTACCAATTTCAAGGAATATACAAAAACAGAGTTTATATTGGTAGCGCGTTAAAAGTTATTACAGGTAATTTAGATGCTAATGACGCAGAACAGTACAATAATGCTATAAACTTG